>CAUYLG010002990.1:0-62871 GCA_963573385.1 Cacajao melanocephalus
AGGAAGGAAGGAAGGAAGGGAGGGAGGGAGGGAGGGAGGGAGGGAGGGACGGAGGGAAGAAGGAAGGAAGGAAGGAAGGAAGGAAGGGAGGGAAGGAGGGAGGGAGGGAAGAAGGAAGGAAGGAAGGAAGGGAGGGAGGGAGGGAGGGAAGAAGGAAGGAAGGAAGGAAGGGAGGGAGGGAGGGAGGGAGGGAGGGAGGGAAGAAGGAAGGAAGGAAGGAAAGATCTCTTTATTCTGCTAATGAGCAACCATACTCTTTTTTATGTTATGTTATTTTTAAGAGACAAAGTCTCACTCTGTCTTCTAGCCCAGAGTGCAGTGGCGCAGTCTTGGCTCACTGCAGCCTCAAACTCCTGGGCTCAAGTGATCCTCTTGCCTCAGCCTCTTGAATAGCTGGGACTACAGGTGTGCACCACCATGCCTGGCTAATTTTTACTTTTTTTGTAGAGACGGGGATCTTGCTATGTTGCCCAGGCTGGTCTTGAACTCGGCTTCAAGCAGCCCTCTGCTTTCGCCTCCCAAAGTGCTGGGATTACAGCTGTGAGCCACTGTGCCTGGCCTCTTCCTTTTTTTTTTTTTTTTTTTTTGAGATGGAGTCTTGCTGTGTTGCCCAAGCTGGAGTGCAGGCAGGATCTCGGCTCACCACAACCTCTGCCTCCTGGGTTCAAGAGATTCTCCTGTCTCAGCCTCCTGAGTAGCTGGGACTACAGGCACATGCCATGTGCCACCACAACCGGCTAATTTTTGTATTTTTAGCAGAGACGGGGTTTCACCACGTTGGCCAGGATGGTCTCAATCTCCTGACCTCGTGATCGCCAGCCTCGGCCTCCCAACACTTCCTCTCTTTTGTTCAAGTGCCTGCTATGTGTGGCCCTGTGCGAGGTGCTTTTTGAACTGGTAGCCTCAGCAGGACAGAAGCTCGCTTCATGCAGGTTGGCTGGAGGTAGCAAGGGTCCTCAAGTTGGCGTGTGGGAAGCACCTCAGCACAGTAGGTGCTCATGAACAGCAGCTGCTTTTAGAACCCCTTGCCAGTGATCAGATGGCCTCTCTGGGAGCCTGAGAGCCAGTGCTGGGGGGTAGAAGGTGGAGGAAGGGGAGAAAGCTTGGGTGGGGAAAGAAGTGATGTGATGAAATGTTAGGAAAAACGTTCTGAAAGGCAAACCGTGTGATGGTGGAAGGGACAAGCTCCCTGTCAGCATCAGGAGGCCAATGCAGGCCTGGTGGCTCTGGAACCATGACCAGCTTTGGGACCCGAAGCCAGGGGATGTGAGGATTCAGAGGGTGTCCTCTTGAGGTTAGGGTGGGCCAGACCCTGGAGCTTGAAGCAAGCTGCTCCCAGGAAAGGACCAGGCCGGGCCCAGGCAGGTGGAAGCCATGGCTCCGGCCAGGTCACAGGGAGGCTGGGGTTTGACCTGGAGGCCATGATGGGCTCTGGACCCGGGAACCAAAGGAGACAGGACGGAATGGGTGGGTTGGGAGATCTGGCTGCCCAGGCCCCAAGTGTGCCCTCGCTCCTCCCTACCTTCCGCCGTGGCCTCGGGCCCCTTGTGCCCGCGCCCATGGGGTTAAGTCTCTCCCTGTCTCTCTCTGCTCCAAGTTGTTTTCCAAGGGAGGCAGAGAATGGTTCTCTTGTTACCAACATGGCTTCTGGGCATTGGGTAATGCGCTCCCTCTTCTCCCGCCGCGCCACAAAGGGACCTTTTGTTCCCCTCCCTGCCCCTCTCGCTGGCTCTTCCCGGCCCCCCACCCACCCCAACTCCCTCCTCCCCACGCCGCCGGCGCCTGCACCCCGGGGCTGCGCGCTGACCGTGGCGGCCACGGCGCCCTCCCTCTCCCGGCGCCTGCACAGGCGGCCGCCATCTTGCCAGCGGCCCTCGGGGCGGCTGCGGCTTCTTTGGGGCTCGTGGGGCCGGGGCGGTCGTGGGGGGCGGCTGGGGCCCCGCAGGACGTCCCTGGCCACCTCGCGCCCCTCAGGGAGCAGCGGGACCCTCCCGTCCCCAGCCTCCGCGCCAGGCCGCCTTCCCACACTGGACAGGACGCGACCCTCCGCCATCTCCCGCGGCCCGCGCCACCCGGAGGGAGCAGCTCCCGCCTGAAGACTGAGGGGACTGTGCTGGGGGCGCCGCCGCTAGGACCCAGCCCCTCCAGAAAGAGCCCTCTCTGCACCCGCTCCCACCCACGGGAAGCACCAGACGGGGCTGTCCCCCTACCCCCAGACAAAGCCTAAAACCAAATGTACCGAAATTTTCGGAAACTGTTCACATTTCCGAGATGGGAATGTCAGGAAGCCAGCCACACAACGAAGTGTCTGCCCTCCGGGGACACAGTTTCTGACCACTGTCCCTGCCCACGTCCCCTCATAGCCCTGCAAGGTGGGCGGGGACGGCTGATGATACCATTTTTCAGATGAGGAAACTGAGGCACAGAAAGGCTCCACAGCCAGGACTGGGCGCTCATCCAGTTGACTCCAGCGCGGATCCTCTCTTTCCAGGGCAGCCACCCCCACCTTGAGAGAGCTGGTGCCGCGGGAGGGAAGGGATGGAGGCCTGGGCAGTTCACCTGGGCCCAGGAGCCAGAGCCCTGGCAGGCTGCACTCAGCTGCTCACAAGAGGCGCGGCTTCCACCCCTCCGCCAGCCCTGCCTCCACAGACGCGCAAAGGAAGCAAAGCCACTGCTGGCGAAGCACCTTGGCGTCCCAGCTGGGCACAGAGAGGAAACCCACACACCTGGCACTGGACGGGGTGGCAGGCAGGGGCAGGGTGAGGGCCACTGAGTTCAGCGAGACCCTGGCGGCCCTCAGGGAGGACAGGCAAATCAGTGAAGAGCGCATGTGCTGCAAGAGGGGGCCTGGGCTACCCAAGAGCTCCTGACCTGAAGTTGGGAAAGGAAGGCTTCCTGGAGGAGGTGACTGTGAAGAAGGCCTCAAGAGACAGTAAAAGTTCTGCAGCCAATGAAATTGAGAAATGGGGTCAGGCGTGGTGGCTCACACCTGTAGTCCCCGCACTTTGGGAGGGTGCGGTGGGAGGATCTCTTGAGGCCAGGGAGTTGGAGACCATCCTATGTAACACAGGGACACCCTGTCTCTACAGATTTTAAAATTAGCCAAGCATGGTAGTGTACGCCGGTGGTCCCAGCAGTCCCAGCTACTTGGAAGGCTGAGACTAGAGGATCACTTGAACCTGTGAGGCCGAAGCTGCAGTGAGCTGAGATCACACCATGGCACTCCAGCCTGCATGCCAGTGAGACCCTGTCTCAAAAAAAAAAGTAATTGAGAAAAGGGTAGGGAAATAGATGTGAGTGGCAAAGCTGGTGAGGAGAGGCCCCCAGGCCATGGCTGGAGCAGAGCGCCTGGCAGGGGTGGTGGAAGAGGCAGCAGGAGGAAGAATGGTCAGCAAAGTGGCCACAGAGGTCAGCAGGGGGGCTCCTGAGGACCAAGGGTGCCCTGGGAAGGCATGTGGACAGGACTCTGAGGGCAGTGGGGTGGTCACTGGAGGATTTCAAGGGGGTCAGATTTGTGTTCTAGAAAGAGCGTCACCATTGAGCTGGCCGTATGCCTGTCTTCTTTATTACTGTTTTCCTAGCACCTAGCTCAGTGCCGGCACACAGTAGGTGTTCAATAAATGTTTTGAATCAATACACAGGTGCCAGCAGTGTATCCAGAGGCAATGGGTAAGCCCTACTGGGGGTCCTTCAGCTTTAGTTTCCTCCTTTGTAAAACGAGGGCACCGGCACCTGCCTCGTGAGCGTGTCGTGACAGTGAAGGGAGCATGGACAGGTCTCCTCACATGGTCAGCCGTCCTGCACATGATCAGCGCTCCATAATGCCAGCTGTTATAAAACGTGTGGAGGAGGCAGGGCGTGGCCTCATGCGTGTCATCCCAGCACTTTGGGAAGCTGAGGTAGGCAGATCACCTGAGGTCAGTTCGAGACCAGACTGACCAACATGGAGGAAACCCCGTCTCTACTAAAAATACGTAATTAGCTGGGCGTCGTTGCAGGCTCCTGTAATCCCAGCTACTCAGGAGGCTGAGGCAGGAGACTCACTGGAACCCAGGAGGCAGAGGTTGCAGTGAGCCGAGATCGTGCCACTGCACTCCAGCCTGGGCAGCAAGAGTGAGATTCCTTTGTCTCAAAAAAAAAAAAATCATGGAGGATGTGCCAAGGGCGAGATGGGGGTAAGGACCCTGGTCAGGAGTGGTCAAGTCAGCTAGGGGAGAGAGAATACAATGACAACAGTGACGTTGATCAAGGGTTGAAGTTCTTCTTGTATTTCATTCATGTCTCCTCAACATGGTGAAGGAAGACAGCGCTGTAGTTATCCCTATGTTATTTTCCAGGAGGTGGCAGCTCAGAGAGGAGTGACTTACCTGAGGCCCCGTGGCCAGTGAGTGGTGGACGGAAGTACATGGAACCCCAGAGCCAGGCTGGTGACCAGTGCTGGTGGTGGGGACTGATCAGGTGGCTGCTAGCGAGGGGATATGAGGACACAGTCCAGACGGCAGGGGCAGGCACAGTGGGAGGGAGGTTTCAAGGATGCCCCTTAGTTTCTGGCCCAGGTGACCAGGTGGAAGGTCATTCCATTTCCTGAGTGAGGGACACAGCAGAACAGACAGGCTTGGGGAGGGACTGTTGGGACATCTGGAGTCTAGGAGAGGATCCAGGAGGGGAGGGCAGAATGAGCTCATAGGGTAAGTAGAAGGCGTGTGGGTGGTGGAAGGGCTCCAGCCCCCGGAGACCCAGACAAGGTCAAGTCATAAGGACAGTAGACGTTACATAGCCTTGACCCTGTGCAGACCTCATCCTGCGTCCCCACGTTAACTCACTGAACCCTCCCAGCTAACCATTATCAAATTGGGGGCACCATTATCACCCCCATTTTATAGATGGGGAAACTGAGGCAAGAGAGGTTAAGTCTGGAATGTTAGAATAGTCAAATCTGTAGAGAAAGGAACGTAGGTGAGTGGCTGCCTGAGGCTAGGAGCTGGGGAGGATGATGGCTAATGGATACAGGCTTTCTTTTTGGGGTGTTGAGAATAAATAACTGTGAAGATATTGCACAACTCTATGAATTTGCAAAAAACCACTGAATTGTATGCTTTAAATGTGTGAACTGTATGGGATTCAAATTTCACCTCAATACAGCTGTTACCCAAAAGCTAGAGAGTGAGAAAGAGAATATTTGTGCCTGGACATTTTTGCCCCTGGGTGGAGATTACCCCACCCCAGGAAGCAGTAAACCCCAACCACCAATTTTTGGAGGCTTGCTACCTACGACGTTGGGGAGGGTTTGGGGAGGGATGGGATGGGACAGTGTTTCAGCTGCTCTTCCTGGAGAAACAAGGGCCCAGCCAGCAGGTCACCCAGAAGCTTGGTGCCCCAGCCTCTCCTAGAGGAGCCTCAGTGTCTTCTTGGGTCTAGGAGCACACAGTGGCTGCCTTCCTCCCGGTCCTCTTGGTCCCTGCAGGTTGTGGGCTGGAGGCCCAGGATGAGGGTCACACTTGGGCTCCTCCCTCCACATCCCAACGGAGACTGGGAGGCCCAGGCTACCCTGGTACCCAGGGGCTGAGACCGACCCATGGCCTGTGCCAGGATAGGGGCTGTGCAGAGGCTCCAGGGGCCCCCTGGGTGGGAGCCAGTGGTGGAATGAAAAGAGGAAGGGAGATGAGGTCTGAAGGCCTGCCCCACCCCACCCACCTGGAGGGGTCAGAGAAGGAGCTGCGCTATCCAGGAGGGTGGGTGGCCAGCAAAGTGGCCTGGAGCGACGGGGAGGAGAGGGTTTGGGAGAGTGGCTTCCCATGCCGTGGCACCTTCTCCGGAGCAGGGCCGAGAGCATTCAGGAGGGAAGGAAGTACAGAGAGCTGGTAGACAGTTCTCTGGGGAAGCTGGGCTGGGAAGGGAGAGGGGTAGAGCAATAGCTGTTGTTTTCTGAGCTGAGAGGAAGGAATGGGTAAAGGAGAGAAGAGCTGCTGACCACACAGCAGAGGGGTGGGCCAGTGGGAGAGGATCTCCTGCAGAGGTGGGAGCCCCCACTCCCAGGAGGGCAGTGGGTGAGGGGGGTGGGGGTTGAGAGCTGCAAAGCTAACTGCAGGAGGGAGGCTGAGGGGCCCCTCCTCTCTGCAATAGAGGAGGGGTTCAGGGGTGTGGGCTTCTGGAGGGTTGCTGTCTCTACTGAAGGCCCCAGAAGAAGGAAGCCTTGGGGACCAGAAAGGGTGGGTGGAGCTGGGAGACGGCCCGCATGCCACTGCTGGGCTGAGTGGAAGTCCCCGTCTGTAATGGCACGATACCAGCTCACCACAACCTCCGCCTTCCGGTTCCAGCGATTCTCCTGCCTCAGCCTCCTGAGTAGCTGGGATTACAGGCATGTGCCACCATGCTTGGCTAATTTTGTATTTTTAGTAGAGATGGGGTTTCTCCATGTTGGTCAGGCTGGTCTTGAACTCCTGACCTCAGGTGATCTGCCCACCTCAGCCTCCCAAAGTGCTAGGACTACAGGTGTGAGCCACTGCGCCCAGCCTGCAGCCGAATTTTAAGGAATGCTTTAGAGCTACTGTCTAACACAGATATGACACCCCTGGGTGCTTGTTGAAGGGCACACGGATGCTCTCTGGCTTGGTGGCTCTGATGACCTGATGCAAATGGCAGCTACATTTGTATGACGCTTTGTTAAAGCAAACTAGGTATAAATAAAGATTCATGCCCAAAGATCTCTATTGCAATGTGTCTAACTGTGAATAACTGGCCACAACCTTAATCAACAGTAGAGGATTACGGCCAGGTTCGGTGGCGCACGCCTGTCATCCCAGCACTTTGGGAGGCCGAGGCGGGTGGATCACCTGAGGTCAGAAGTTTGAGACCAGCCTGGCCAACATGGTGAAACCCCGTCTCTACTAAAAATACAAAAATTAGCTGGGCGTGGTGGTAGGTGCCTGTAATCCCAGCCACTTGGGAGGCTGAGGCATGAGAACCACTTGAACCTGGGAGGTCACAGCCCCTGGGCACCAGGGTAGCCTGGGCCTCCCAGTCTCCGTTGGGATGTGGAGGGAGGAGCCCAGGTGTGGCCATCACAGGTGCAGTGAGCCAAGATCACGCCAGTATACGCCAGCCTGGGTGAGAGAGCAGCACTCTGTCTCAACAAACAAACACACACACTCACACCGTTAGAGAATTGGTGAAATGCATCATAGCACAATCCTGTAACAGAATATGACGCAGCAACTAAAAATGATGCTTACCAGGATTTTTTTTTTTTTTTTTTTTTGGTAGCACCACGAGGAACCTGGAGCCACAAGTGTGTTTGAGGGTCAATGGTCCATGTCACACAAGTCACAAACTGCCAAGTCTAAACATCTTACTTTTTTTTTGAGACACAGTCTCACTCTGTTGCCCAGGCTGGAGTGCAGTGACATGATCTCGGCTCACTGCAACCTCCACCTCCCATTTTCTTTCTCTACTCCTGGTCAGGTTCCTGCCCGAGTCATCCCTTCAGTTTCCCCATCCAAAATGTGAGAGAGCTGGGCTTCTGAGGGCACAACTGTCCAGAAGATGGACAGGGCTGGTGTGGCCCAGCCTGTGCCAGGCGCCCGAGATTGATGGGGTGAGGGCCCTGGGTGGCTCCCTCAGTCAGAACCCCCCACCGTGGCTCCCTGTAGCCCCGTGTAGAGAATGGGGGGGGGTGTAGAGAGGGGGTGGAGGCTACATGTTAGGGGCTCGACAGACCACACCCCACCAGAGAGGCTGGCCTGGCACCCCCCAGCAGGGGAAGGGTGGCCCCCAGTGGTTATCAAAGGCCAGCGGAGCCCCCAAGGTTGAGGGGCAGGGGGGTGTCCCTGGGCTGCCACTGACAAGCAGGGCCATCCGTCAGAGCCGAGCACAATGGGGTCATTAACCCCTGACCCCAGCCCCTTTTTAGCCACTTCCTCTGAGGGCTGAGTGTGTGGGGCTTCTGTCAAGCCTCCCTTTTCAGTGAGGGGCCCAGGAGCAATGACTGCTCAGCCGGTCTCAGGCCCTCTAGCTCCCGTCCTCGGCGGCTGCCTCGGGGGTCTGGTGGAGACTTCCACTCTCTGTCCCCTGAGAGGACACCCCCTAGGCCAACCACCCTCAAGCCAAAGCAGTGTGTACCGGGAGGGACAGTAGAGGCTCTGAGAAAGAGACAGAAACTGGGAGAGAGGGATCCTGAGAGACACTTGAGATCGGAGAACGCGCCTTTACAAAGCACGTTCCTGGGAAAATCACAGACCAACCCGGCTTGTGAAATTAGAATCGAGAATCCTAAATAAAATATTGGCAAAACAGATATATGCATCATGCCCAAACTGAGTTTATCTTAGAAATGTAAGGGTCATTTTACATTTGAAAAAATCTGTTCGTGAATTTATCACATTAATCAATTAAGGGAGAAAAGTCATCTGATCATCTTGGCACTGGAAATAAATGTCAACATCTACTTATGATAAAAATGTTTTAGCACACTGAAGATAGAAAGGAATTTCCTTAGGCTGGGCGTGGTGGCTCCGAGCACTTTGGGAGGCCAAGGCAGATGAATTGCTTAAGTCCAGGGGTTCAAGACCAGCCTGGGCAACAAGGTGAAATCCTGTCTCTACAAAAAATACAAATTTAACCAGGCATGGTGGTGTGCGCCTATAGTCCCCCCTACTTGGGAGGCTGAGGTGGGAGGACTGATTGAGCCTGGAAGTTTGAGACCAGCCTGAGCAACGTAGTGAGACCCTGTCTCAAGAAAAAAAGAAAAGAGAGAGAGAGAGAGAAGATAAAAACTTCCTTAAACTGTTAAAGATTATCCACAAAACCCA
This sequence comes from Cacajao melanocephalus, assembly GCA_963573385.1. Lineage (NCBI taxonomy): Eukaryota > Metazoa > Chordata > Mammalia > Primates > Pitheciidae > Cacajao > Cacajao melanocephalus. The sequence goes on from CAUYLG010002990.1 coordinate 8,808, forward strand.
GCCCAAACACAGTTCTTAAAGGGGCAATGGACACATTTATTTATTTATTTAGTTAGTTAGTTGTTAGTTATTTTGCGATGGAGTCTCACTCTTATTGCCCTGGCTGGAGTGCAATGGCATGATCTCAGCTCACTGCAACCTCTGCCTCCCGGGTTCAAGCAATTCTCCTGCCTCAGCCTCCCAAGTAGCTGGGATTACAGGGGCCCACCACTACACCCAGCTAATTTTTTGTATTTTCAGTAGAGATGGTTTTTCCATCTTGGCCAGGCTGGTCTCGAACTCCCGACCTCAGGTGATCCGCCCCCAACAACTCAGCCTCCCAAGTGCTGGGATTACAGGCATGAGCCACCGCACCTAGCCCACATCTCTTAAAATCAGGGATGGGTTTGCCCCTCATCCATGAGTCAACTCAACATCGTACCTGGGGTCCGAGACTGGAAAGTAGGCATAACAAAAGGGATAAGGATTGGAAAAGAAAAGCACAACTGGCATTATTTACAAGTGTATGACTGTCTATTCACAGAAAACCCAAAATCATCTACTGGCAAAGTCTTAGAACTATGAACGAAATTTAGCAGAGAAAGCATATTACTACATTGAATCACTATCAAAAACTAATTATAGGGCGCGGTGGCTCACGCCTGTAATCCCAGCACTTTGGGAGGCCAAGGCAGGTGGATCATTTGAGGTCAGGAGTTTGAGACCAGTCTGGCCAACATGGTGAAACCCCATCTCTACTAAAAATACAAAAATTAGCCAGGCGTGGTGGCGGGCGCCTGTAATCCCAGCTAACTCAGGAGGCTGAGGCAGGAGAATCGCTTGAACAACCTGGAGGTGGAGGTTGCAGTGAGCCTTGAGCACGTCGCACACTCTAGCCTGGGTGACAGAGTGAGACTCCATATCAAAACAACAACAACAACAAAACTAATTATAGCTAAAATACAGATAACCCTTGAAAGCATGACGCTAAGCCAGAGAAGCGAGAGGTAAAAGGTCACATATGAAGTGATTCCATGTATGTGAAATGTCCAGAATAGACACATCCATAGTGACAGACAGTAGATTAGCAGCTGTAGGGGGCTGGGAGAGGAGGGTTTGGGGGAGTGGCTATGAATGGGTTTTCTTTTTGGTGTGATGAAATGTTCTGGAATTAGAAAGCAGTGATGGTTGTATAACTTAAGAATATACAAAAAACCAACCAATTGTACACTTGAAAATGATGATTTTTTTTTTTTTTTTTGAGATGGAGTCTCTCTTTGTCACCAGGCTGGAGTGCAGCAGCGTGATCTCGGCTCACTGCCACCTCCAACTCCCTGGTTCAAGCGATTCCCCTGCCTCAGCCTCCCGAGTAGCTGGGATTACAGGCACACACCACCACACCTGGCTAATTTTTTGTACTTTAGTAGAGACAGGATCTCACCATGCTGTCCTGGCTAATCTTGAACTCCGGACCTCATGATCTGCCTGCCTCAGCTTCTGAGCCACTACGCCTAGCTAGTTTTCTTTCTTTCTTTCTTTCTTTCTTTCTTTCTCTCTCTCTCTTTCTTTTTTTCTTTCTTTCTTACCCGCCCATTTCTTTTGCCCCGGTATGTGTGTATATATATATATTTATATATATATATATATATATATATATTTTTTTTTTTTTTTTTTTTTTTTTAAAGACAGGGTCTTGCTCTGTCACCCAGGCTGGAGTGCAATGGCATGATCTTGGCTCACTGCAACCTCCACCTCCTGGGTCCGAGCGATTCCCCTGTCTCAGCCTCCGGAGTAGCTGGGATTGCAGGCATGCGCCACCACGCCCAGCTAATTTTTTGTATTTTAGTAGAGACAGGGTTTCACCATGCTGTCCTGGCTAGTCTCGAACTCCTGAGCTCAGGCAATCTGCCCACCTTGGCCTCCCAAAGTGCTGGGATTACAGGTGTGAGCCACTGTGCTTGTCCCCTTCTGTGCTATTTTTGCAACTTCACGCGCATCTAAAATGATTTGAAAATGAAAACATAGACAAAAAAGTTATTGGAAGACATTAAAGAAGATGCCCAACATTTGCTTCACCCTAAGGAAAGCTGGGATGGAGGAAGGGGTGCGGTATGAGCAGGGTGGTGGCTGAAAAGGGAGTGGGTGGCATGAGGGATCACTGGGCAGCGTGGCGTTAGGTAGAAAAGGCATCATTATCCTCTTCTTTCTAATTTTGTACTTTAAAAAATATCCTTAATAAGAAATAAAAGACCTAAGTGAATGCAAAGAGACAGCTATTAACTTGCATAGGGAGATTCAGTATACAGATATTCATTCTCCCCAAATTCATGTCAATTCAACTCAGTCCTGATGAAAACTCGACAGGCTTTCTGATGGGGCTTTATCAAGCTGATTCCAAACATCAGTGAGAAAGAGCAAAGCACCAAGAATAACTGAGACACTCCTACAAAACAAGGTGGGACAGCCAGGCGTTGATGGCTCACACCTGTAATCCCAGCACTTTGGGAGGCTGAGAGGGTGGATCATGAGGTCAGGAGTTCAAGACCAGCCAGACCAAGATGATGAAACCCCGTCTCTACTAAAAATACAAAAAATTAGCTAGGCGCGGTGGCGGGCGCTTGTAGTCCCAGCTACTTGGGAGGCTGAGGCAGGACAATCACTTGAACCCGGGCGGTGGAGGTTACAGTGAACCGAGATCAGGCTACTGCAACAGAGTGAGACACCGTCTCAAAACAAAAGAAAAACGAGGCAGGACACCTGCCCTACCCACTACCAAGGCCAGGCATGCAGCTTACGGTCTTTAGGCCAGTCTGGGGTTTATTGGTGCAGAGGTGGCCACTGAGACCCATGAGACAAAGAGCCCAGCACTGACCGACGCACACAGGGATACTGAAGGTGGCGGCGTGGCAGGTGAGGAGAAAGGAAGGACTAGGCACATTCGTGTCAGTTTCACATGCTGTCATCATCCCTCTCCTCTAGGCTGGCCTTGCTCTTAGCATCCCAAGACCCCATTCCACACTGCAGTCACAGAGGCTCAGAGGTGGGCAGTGACACTCAAGGACTCCTGGCTCTTTTCAAAGTGCGGTCCTACCAGCCTCCCAGCCTGTGTCTGAAAAATGACCCCCAACCCACTATGGGCCCGAAGATTCAGAATCTCTGAGGGAGGGGTGGGGACGGGGTGTTGCAGCATCTGCAAGAGAAATAGCTTCCCACTTGAGTTTGAGAACCCCTGACTGAGGGAGAGAGGAGAGAGAGAAGAGAGAGAGAAAGAGGGCGAGCGCAACGAGCCAGATTCTGTGCAGACAGGGGTGGGGAACACTCAGGCTCTGTCTGTCTCATCCCCACCCCCCTGGTCTCCCACCAACTTTCATCACTGACCTAACCCAGGGGGCAGGGCGCTGGGGGCTGGGGGCGGAGGGAAGGGCAGAGGTCAGCCCATTACATGCCAAACTGAGCCTGGAATAGAGCCACTTTGCGTGGCTAGAGGGACTTGGGGCCCCATGGAAGCCCACCTCCCTCCTCTGGCTGGCGGCAGCTGACTGGAGGAGGCAGTGGAGAAGAGAAGAGACAGCTGCCCTGTACCCCAAGGGTGGTGAGAACCAGGGCTCCATCAAAGCTAAGAACAGGCTTCCAGAAGGATGCAGATGGCCCTGAGCCACTCTAACGCCCTTCCTGCTTCCTGGCCTCCACCGCCACCACCATAGTGGGAGACACTTTCCTGTCCCAAGAGGAAGCTGATTCTCTTGACCCACTGTCCTCAGGGCTGGCCCACCCCGCCAGGCCTCCCTTCTGCTGCCCCAACCCAGCCTCCCAGTTGTTTGGCCCCTGTGCCCTGTCCTACTCTTGCTGTAGACTCAGCGGGCACTGTTCCCACCTTCACCAACGCCCCCGCTACTGCCCCATCTCCCTCAGCCTGTCGATGGTAGCCAGGGGGCTCCATGCAAACACAGGTCTGAGTGCCCTGTCCCTTCCCTGCTAGGATCTCCTGTGGCTCCTCAGTGCCTGGCAGGTCGAGTCTGGGGTTCTGATGCCAGCACTTGAGGCCTCTGCTATCTCCTGCCACCGCCTGGCATCTAGCCTCCTACTTTTGATGACACAGTTATTCATTCATTGAACAGACAAGTGTTGAGTGTCACCACATGGTAGACAGTGTGCTAGGTGCTGGGGACAGAGGTGTGAGCTGCTTCTGCCAGGTTTCTGTCCTCAGGGCCTGGCTGTCTGTGGAAAACGGACCAGAAGCTGGTTAGCAAGCAAGCGCGGGCCCCATCACCAGCCGCTCTCTGCGCATCTGTGAAACGCGGGGGACAAGGACTCAGGACTGTCCCCTGCTGGCTGCGCAGCCTCTTCTCCAGCTGCTCAAGGGTGACAGTGCACATCTGCTGCAGGACGCCCTGCCGCCTCCTCCCTGGCACCCCTGGGCACTGCCGCAGAGAGACCCTCTCAGCCCAGCCTGTCTAAAGAATCCCCTGCTTTTTATTTTTCCATTTTATTTTATTTTTGAGATGGCGTCTTGCTCTGTCGCCCAGGCTGGAGTGCAGTGGCACAGTCTTGGCTCACTGCAACCTCCACCTCCTGGGTTCAAGCGATTCTCCTGCCTCAGCCTCCCGAGTTGCTGGGACTACAGGCATGCGCCACCACACCTGGCTAATTTTTGTATTTTTAGTAGAGACGGGTTTCACCATGTTGGCCAAGCTGGTCTCTAACTCCTGACCTGGTGATCTGCCCGCCTCAGCCTCTCAAAGTGCTGGGATTACAGGTGTCTGCCACTGCACCCCGCCCCACCCCGCCCCCTCCTTTTTATAGAATCTCCGCCATCTGCCACCAGCTGGAAGCGGCCAATTCTTTACTTACCAGTTGATTGCTTGCTCCTCCCACTCATGCGGGCTCTGTCAGGGCAAGGCGTTGCTTGTCTCCTTTGCTTCCTGGTGTGTGGCCTGGATGTAGTAGGCACTCAATAAATACGTACTGAATGAATGAGTGAATGAATGAGTGAGTGACTGTGGTACCACCACACAGCTCAGTATTGGGTCTGTGCACAGGAGGTGCCCAGCCTTAGCTGCCAAGGTCACTGTCGTCTGCTTGACCTGAAAGCCCACACTCTAAATCTCCCTGCTGATGACGAACTGAGCTGAATTCCAGCAACCCACTCTGGCTTCCGGACCTTTAAGTAGGGAGGATTACAAGCCCGGACTGGGGGACAGTGGTGGCTGCAGAGCGGGCAGCCAGGCACAACCCGTCCACAAAGTGTACGGACCCCTGAGCTCCCAGCAACCCTGAGTCAGCAGTGGCAGGTGTGGAAAGCTGGGGACTCTGTGGCTGGCCGCATGCTCCAGGAGCTGTTTCTCCTAATGGCCACCAGGTGGCCTCACTTCCCCAGGAATGTGGGCAGAAGAGCCAGCCCTTGTGGGTTGAATCTGAGACTGGGAGCCACCGGTGTGGAAACTTGGAGGGCCTCCCCTCCGAGGCCCTTGCCAGTTGCTGCCCCCCAGTGTCTCCTTCGCCAGACTGTGATTCCCTGGGGACTGGGACTTTGCCTTGTCCCTTCCACCACCTGGGAACCCCGGGAAGCCTTTGCACCTTTCCCTCTTCTCAGCCCGGGCATCACCAGCACCTCCTTCAGGAAGCCCTCGCTGGCCTTTGGTTGGGCAGGAGCCCCTCCTCCAGGTCCACGCAACACCCTGGGTTATCGGGGATGGTGAGGCCCTGGGGCAGGGATTGCTGGTGCCTCGCACAGGCCCACCCAAGTGTACACAGACACTGCATGCTTGCAGCCTCTGACACAGTGGTCCTCAAACTGCGGGAGGCACTGGCATCACCGGCAGAGCGTTGTGAAATGCAGCCCCCAACTCTCCCCTTCCCCAGAGATTCCGATCCCACACGTCTGAGCCCGAGCCCAAGTATCTGCATTTAAGACACTTCCCAGCCAAGTCCGATGCAGAGGCCTGAGCATCTTAGGGTCCTTGAAATGTACGATTGGCCCCGCTTTCTGCAGGGTTTCAGCAAAATAACTATAAAGGACCGTAAAAACCTCTGACATCTGTGCTATGTGAATCATTCACTAAACATTTTCACACATGACTCTCCTTTTTTGTCTTCCCCTTTTTATTCATCTATTTTTTGAGACTGAGTCTCACTCTGTTGCCCAGGCTGGAGTGCAGTGGCGTGATCTCGGCTCACTCCAACCTCCTCCTCCTGTGTTCAAGCAATTCTCATGCCTCAGCCTCATAAGTAGCTGGGACTACAGGTATGTGCCACCACGCCTCGCTAATTTTCTGTATTTTTAGTAGAGACAGGATTTTACCATGTTGGCCAGGTTGGTCTTGAACTCCTGACATCTGGTGATTTGCCTGCCTCAGCCTCTGAAAGTGCTGGGATTACAGGTGTGAGCCATTGTGCCCACCCTGTCTTCCTCTTTTTAACTACTGTCTTGGGAGGATCATCATCCTCACTCTACAGACACCAAGGCTCAGAGACAAAGGGTGACTTGTCCAAGGTCCTCCAGCTAAAAGAGTGGAGCTGGGATTTGAGCTGGAGCCACCCTGGGCTGGAGGAGCTCCAGTCTCTGTTATAGCTGTTGGATTTGAAGAATGCTGTTTTTCCAAAACCAAAATTCAGAACCTAGACACAGCTGGTGACTCGAGCCCTGTGGAGAAACTCGGGTCACTGCCACCATCCCTGTTCAGGCCCTCCTCATCTCCTCCCTGAGTCATCCAACCCTCTTGATCCCTCTGCCCATCCAAGTCCTCTCCTCCTGGACTCAGAGAAAGTCTCACCTCATACTAAAGCCGTAGCTATTTCTGCAAGCACTAGATTTGCGGCCAAGTGTTGTGCTGGACACCGTGGACGATTCAGAGAAGAACAAAACAAGGCACGCCCTCATCCCCACCAGGGGCTTCCTGTCTAGCTGGAAAGACAAGTGCTTACTTGGGTGACAGAATAAGGTACTTGAACTTTCTTTTTTCTCAGATAGATTCCTGGTCCCAACTAGACCTCCTGAATTGACTGAGGCATGTTCCTGTGCTGTGCAGGCTGATTCAGGTGACCCCTCTGCTAAAAAAGCTAAGCAGGTCATGACATTTTCACACCAACATGTATTACAAAACAATCCGATTTTCTTTTTCTTGTTTGTCACAATGACACCTGTTGATGGATTCCAAGTATCCTATAGAAAGTGGGGGTGCCAGGGATTAGAAAGTCAGTAGAGAAAGAGGCTGGCCGAGGTGGCTCACACCTGTAATCCTAGTACTTTGGGAGGCTGAGGTGGGTGGATCACCTGAGGTCAGGAGATTGAGACCAGCCTGGCCAACATGGTAAAACCCTGTCTCTACTAAAAATTCAAAAATTAGGCCAGGTGCGGTGGCTCACACCTGTAATCCCAGCACTTTGGGAGGCCGAGGTGGGTGGATCACCTGAGGTCAGGAGTTCAAGACCAGGCTGGTCAACATGGTGAAACACCGTCACTACTAAAAATACAAAAAATTAGCCAGGTGTGGTGGTGGGCGCCTATCATCCCAGCCTCTCAGGAGGCTGAGGCAGGAGAATCACTTGAATCCAGGAGGCAGAGGTTGCAGTGAGCCGAGATCTCGCTATAGCACTCCAGCCTGGGCAATAAGAGCGAGACTCCGTCTTAAAAAAAAAAAAATAGCTGAGTGTGGTGGCAGGTTCCTGTAGTTCCAGCTACTCAGGAGGCTGAGGCAGGAGAATTGTTTTGCCCAGGAGGCAAAGGTTGCAGTGAGCTGAGATTGTGCCACTGCACTCTAGCCTGGGCGAAAGAACAAGACTCGGTCTCAAAAACAAAAAACAAAAAAAAAGTCAGTGGAGAAAGAAAACACAATAAAAAGAGGGACAGGAAGAAGCATTTTATAATTTGTCAAGATATGAGCTCTAAGCCCCAAATTTAAAGGAGAAAAAAACCTTTCCAGACAAAATACAAACATGTAATAAATTAATCATTGCAGAATTGGCTGAGGAAAACCATAGACAGATTTCACAAGGCCAATACATAGCAAATTGCTGAATGAACGATTCAAAGAGCAAATGCTCAGGAGCTCAGAAGTGGGGCAAGATATATGAGCTAAGCCTATCTGCTAAGGCTGCCGGAAGGAGGTGAATTAGATCGGGGCCTGGAGGTAAGGGATGGATGAAGCAGAAAAGAGGGGCATCTTGACCCCACCTGGGAAGAGGGGCCAGAGTGGGTAGGGGGTTTTGAGGTCAGAGTGACAGCTGTGCCGTGCAGATTGTTTACAAAGCACTCACACCTGTTTCTCGTTTTAATTTTTTTTTTTTTTGAGATGGAGTATCGCTCTATCACCCAGGCTGGAGTGCAGTGGTGAAGTCTTGGCTCACTGCAACTCCTGCTACCCAGGGTTCAAGCAATTCTCCTGCCTCAACCTCCTGAGTAGCTGGGATTACAGAAGCGTGCCACCGTGCCCAGCTAATTTTTGTGTTTTTAGTAGAGACGGGGTTTTGCCATGTTGGCCAGGCAGGTCTTGAACTCCTGACCTCATGATCCACTCGCCTCAGCCTCCCAAAGTGCTGGGATTACAGGCGTGAGCCACCTCTCCTGGCCTCTCCTTATAATCTTGACTTTCACAAACACCTGGTGGCAGGCGTCATTTCCCCATTCTACAGGTACCTGAGGCTCAGAGTGAGACAGTGGCTCACCCAAGATCTCCCAGCTACAAAATGGCAGAGCCTGGGCTTGAGCTAGCATGGTCATGGGCCTGACGTGCCACAGTCCATGTTAAAACACCTGTTTGGAGACTGCTGGTTTTTGTTTTATTTTGTTTGAGACGGAGTCTTGCTCTGTTGCCCACACTGGAGTGCAATGGCCTGATCTCAGCTCACTGCAACCTCCCTCTCCCAGGTTCAAGTGATTCTCCTTTATCAGGCTCCCAAGTAGCTGGGATCACAGGTGCATCACCACACCTGGCGAATTTTTGTATTTTTAGTAGAGATGGGGTTTCTCCATGTTGGTCAGGCTGGTCTCAAACTCCTGACCTCAGGAGTGAAGTGCTGACATTATGGGGGTATGGGCCACCATGCCTGGCCTTAGACTGCTGCTTTTTAAAACCAAAATTCTGGCCTGGAAGCAGAGCTTGGTTGTCCCAGCCCTAGCCCTGCTGCTATGATACCAGAGGAAGAGACTTCTCTGGGCCTCAGTTTCCTTGCCTGCACAATGTGGCTGGCAAGACTTGGTCTCTCCTCACAGGGTGGTGGTGAGCTTAAAAATCCTGTGAAAGTGATCTGACTGGAGAGCAGTGGACACGTGGGAAGGCTGTTGCTATCACGGCATTCTACACATCTGTCCGGACTCAGATTAGCTCCCCAAGGAGAGAGTAGGGTGGGGCTTCCATCGACCGTGGGATATGTGGATATTCATCCTTCTGCATCTTTCCTCCGTGGCCCCTGGGGCAGCTAGGGAAGCCAGCTGGATGGCCCTGGCCCCCTGCTGTCGGGATGAGGTGGAGGCCTGGCTGTGGCTCTGGGAGATTCAGTCTCCCCCAGGGAATCCACTTCACACAATAGCAGTGGCAGCAGAGGCTGGAGAGAAAGCTTCGACAGGCGAGCACTGATGACGTTTCCCGAGCCTCAGGTACATGGGGGCCGTGACCCTCCGTGGGACCCCAGGGTGTTTGCTCCTCAGGACTAAGGAAGGAGGTTGGGGGGGGTGAGAAATCTTTCACCATATACCATAGAAAGCATTGACCATATGGCCCTAGTTTACATATGGGGAAACTCAAACACATAAAGCGAAGGGGGCACGTCCAATCTGTCCTGAATAGCAAGATCCACTGAATACACCACTCCTGGCTCTCTGCTTAGTGTTCGGACGTTCAAAGATCCCTAGACTAGGCGGCGGGAGTTCCGGGGCCACGATCCAGATCTTATACCAACTGCATGTGGCTCTGCACAAAATCACTCCCCGCTCTTTGGCACTTAAGTTTCCTCGCCTGCGAAACTGGGATGGGCTGGGACCTCAAAGGGCCATTCTAGTAGGGGAGTCACAGGCCCAGGTGGTGAAGGGGTGAAAGGGCAGGTCTCGGGGTTTACACTCTACTGAGCCTCGCCAGAGGTAACCCCTGCTCCCGGATGCTCTCGTTGCCCTGGCAACCGCCGGGCCGGCGCGGGACCCTGAGTGCCGCTGAGGAAGCTGGGACAAATCCTGCCCTTCCCAAGATGGCGGCGGTGGCAGGGCAAAGGGCGGGGTTAGACGCTGTCAGCCTGTCCAGACTTTTCCTCTGTTTCCGCTTGTTCCTACTAACGGCGAGCCTCCACCAATACTTGTTCTTGTTCTTGGTTCCGAGAGTCCCGGGTGTCGGGGAGGGAAGGGTTGTCTGCAGGCATTGGGGCAAACACCCAGCGGGGGGAAAGGCGGGACTTCCGCGTCTTGCCGGAAGTGACGTGATAGTCGCGGCCACCGCCAGGTGGAACGGCAGGTGGGTTCAGGTACCAGCCTGGCCCGGACCCGGCTGCGGGACTAACGCTTCCGGTGAGCGACAGAGGCAGCTCCCCAGGGCCTGGAGACCCTTGGGCCGGGCTCTGGGATCTGAGCCCATCATCCTGGCCTGGAGTCCCCCCTTGTACCTAGTAAGAATCACCTACCCAGCCCCCCCCACCCGGAGACTGCCCCATCCCACTCCAGAGGGGAAGAAGAGGGCCCTGCTGTCCCGTATGAGGGTGGTAGAGGAAGGGGAGGCGTTGACATTTAGGCACTTCGGTTCCCTAAACCCTATGCTCCTTTCTCTCCCGGATCCAGTTCCCCATCCCCCTACCGAGCTGGGCAGTTAGCCAGCCCGCTTCAACTCTCGGAACCATGTTTGCAGACTTGGATTATGACATCGAAGAGGATAAACTGTGAGTATTTTATTCCCCCAAGTTCCAGGAGCATAGGACCCCAGGTCCCTTATTTCCCTGGACTTTCCAGTCCCACAAACCCTTGCTTCTCAGCAGTGGATCAGGTGTTGTACTGAAGCAGCAATGCACCCTGCTCTTACAGGAGCTCACTATTTGTAGGGGACTGTGGACAGTTGGCAAGGGATAATCACAGCTCACTTCCATAAGGGCACTATTAGCATGACTTGGTGACAAGGAGAGAAAGCAGATGGAGCAGTGCTTCTGCTGGGGTGGTCAAGGAAAGCTTCATGGAGAAGGTGGCAGCTGAGCCAGGTTTTGAAGGTTGAATAGGAATATTGTAGATATACCTTCCTTCCCAACATAGGTTATTAGTAGATTTTCTTTATATATATATATATATATATATATATATATATAGAGAGAGAGAGAGAGAGAGAGAGAGAGAGAGAGACAGGGTTTCACCATGTTGGTCAGGCTGCTCTCGAACTCCTGACCTCAGGTGATCCGCCTGCCTCAGCCTCCCAAAGTGCTGGGATTACAGGCATGAGCAACCGTGCCCAGCCTAGTAGATTTTCAGAAATTAGATTTGTCTTCCCATTAGAATGTATCCTCTTTCGGATCAAGGAGTGAATGCAATGCCTTTCTTTGTGCTCAGCACTTAGTAAGGGGCTTGATGTTAGTAGGTTGGTAGCAAATGTTTTTTGAATGAATAAGTGAATCAGCGCAAGCACTTATCATGAAACACCAGTCAATGCTAGTTTATAGTGGAAAGTGAGAGGTAATTGAGGAGGTGGGAGGTGGATAGTTTAACAGGGGAAGACTCCCTGGAGCAGGTGGCCATCATATTCCATAGATGCCTGATAAGGTGGCAAGGACAGAACCTGTCTCAAATCACAGAGATCGAATGAATGAAAGGGAAGGGGGACCTATTTTTATGGAGTGCCTGCTGTGGACTAGGTTGCTGTTAGTGGCCTCAATGCATGGTTAGAAGAACTTGGATAAGGGTGCTCATCCCCATTTTATGGATGAGGAAATTGAGATGCACAGAGGGTAACTTACTCAAGTTCCATAGCTGGCCAGGTACAGTGGCTCAGGCCTGTAATCCCAGCACTTTGGGAGGGCGAGGCGGATGCATCACCTGAGTTAAGGAGTTCGAGACCATCCTGACCAACCTGGTGTAACCCCATCTTTAAAAATAATATTAATGTTAAAACAATACAAAAAATTAGCCGGGCATGGTGGCGGGCACCTGTAACTGTAATCCTAGCTGCTTGGGAGGTTGAGGCAGGAGAATTGCTTGAACCGGTGAGTCAGAGGTTGCAGTGAGCCAAGATAGTGCCATTGCACTCCAGCCTGGGCAACAAGACCAAAACTCCATCTCAAAAAAAAAAAAAAAAAAAAAAGAAAAGAAAACCAAGTCCCATATCTGATAAATGGCAGATTGATCCCACATCTGCAGAACTCCAAGAACTGTGCATGTTTCAGCACAACGTGCTGTTGCTTCATCCAAGGGAGGGAGAGAAAAAGCTGGGCAGCCAATGGAGCCCCTCAGGAGTTTTGGGGGCCCACCCCCTGCAGGCATCCTTCCTCCAGAAGAGTCAGCCTTGCTTGCTTTTCTTTCTAGCGGAATCCCGACTGTGCCTGGGAAGGTGACCCTGCAGAAGGATGCTCAGAACCTGATTGGGATCAGCATTGGAGGAGGGGCCCAGTACTGTCCCTGCCTCTATATCGTCCAGGTATTGGGCGCTTTGGGTGGGGCGGGGGCGCAAGGTACATCCCTACTTGGGCATGACAAAGGCAGGTTCAGTTCTCCACGCTGTATAGCTGACTCCTTCTCATTCTTGAGGTCTGACCCTCTCCGAGGGGCTTTCTGACCACCTGCACTGCATTGGCCTGGCCCATCTTCTCCCCTGTGTTCCTCTGTTCTTTTCCTTCTCGGTGCTTATTACTTGTTGTTTGTCCTCTGTCTGGCAGAGTAGACTCTGCATTGATTACAGTGTCCTGGTTTGCCTTTTCACTGCAGTTAGCACCAGGTACAGTGCCTGACGCATAGTGGACCTGCGATAGGAATTGACTATTAAATCTTGGTGACAACCCAAGTTAAAAAAAGAAAAAAAAATTAGATAAAAAAAGAAATTGACTATTGAATCAACAAAAGCATCAGCCTTGGGTTCTAGCAAATGAAGTGTCATAGGAACTCTATGAAATAATGGCCTAAGGTCAAATGCAAGCTTCTTCCCTACTTATTAGCAAGTTACTTAACCTCTTTGGGCCTCAGTTTCATCACCTAGAAAGTGGGGTTTTAAAACACGTAGGTATGAGCGTCTTTGGGTTCTTGTGAAAAGTCAATAAAACAACGTAACACTCTAGCACTTAAGAAATGTGCATTGGCCGGGCACGGTGGCTCACGCCTGTGATCCCAGCACTTTGGGAGGCCAAGGCGGGCAGATCACAAGGTCAAGAGTTTGAGGCCAGCCTGGCCAACATAGTGAAACCCTGTCTCTACTAAAAATACAAAAATCAGCCAGGCATGGTGGTGGGCGCCTGTATTCCCAGCTACTCGGGAGGCTGAGGCAGGAGAATTGCTTGAACCCAGAAGGTGGAGGTTGCAGTGAGCCGAGATCATACCACTGCACTCCAGCCTGGCCACAGAGCAAGACTCCATTTCAAAAACAAAACAAAACAAAACAAAAACAAGAAAAACCTGGAAGTGTGCTTTGGCCAGGCACAGTGGCTCACACCTGTAATCCCAACACTTTGGGAGGCCAAGGCGGGTGGTTCACCTGAGATCAGGAGTTTGAGACCAGCCTGGCCAACATGGTGAAACCCCGTCTCTACTAAAAATACAAAAAATTAACTGGGCGTGGTGCCGCACACCTGTAGTCCCAGCTGCTAGGGAGGCTGAGGCAGGAGAATCACTTGAACCTGGAAGGTAGAGGTTGCAGTGAGCTGAAATCATGCCACTGTACTTACTCTAGCCTGGTTGACAGAGTGAGACCCTGTCTCAAAAAAAAAACAAAAAACAAAAAACAAAAACATGCATTAAGCAGTAACTGCTGTTATTTTTCAGGCAGCTGTACATTTTCCCAGATGCTCTGCCAGTGGTAAGGAACACTCTTGTGTCCCTTGCAGAGGAAGCTGCGCCGGTGATATTCTGTGCACTGTAACTCAGGAGTGGGGACTGGCCTGCTGTGAGGCCTCCTTCACTGTGTGGCTCATCAAAATCAGTGACGTATCTGTAGGCTTGGGAAGACTTGTTCTAACCCTCTCAGCTGGGTAGCCGCTGGTGATGGGAAACTGGCCTCTGTGAGGATCTTGCTAAGGAGTTGCTTCTAGGCCTTGAAGACAGATTCCCAGATTGGCCTGGTCTTGCTTCTGCTCACATGCTGCCTCCTTTGTGAGCCATTCGGCCTCCTGTGACCCAGGAGGCATTAGCAAGGCCTTCCCCAGGCCTGGCCTCCTGGCCATGTGCCTGCTCAGCCTCTCGCCACCTCCCTCTCCCTACCTCGGGGGCAGCTTTACTTAGAATGAACACACATTATAAAATAGTAGAATTGATTTTTTTTTTTTTTGAGACAGTCTCACTGTGTCACCCAGGCTGGAGTGCAATGGTGTGATCTCAGCTCACTGCAACCTCTGCCTCCTGGATTCAAGCAATTCTCATGCCTCAGCCCCTTGAGTAGCTGGTATTACAGGCATGCGCCACCATGCCCAACTAATTTTTGTATTTTTAGGAGAGACAGGGTTTAACTATGTTGGCTAGGCTGGTCTCGACCTCCTGGCCTCAAGTGATTCTGCCTACCTCAACCTCCCAAAGTGCTAGGATTACAGCTGTGAACCACTGGCCAATAAAATAATGGAACTAGTTTTTTAAATTCAATTTTGTCTTTATCAAAGTGCCATGTAACTTGCTTCTAGCAAGTCAAGAGCATTAGAAGTCCTGTGTGAAATAATAGTAATCCACTGCCCTTCCCCTGTGCACGTCACCGGCTTTCACTGTTTCTTCATGCGTGAGCTTCCATTTTTCTCGTAGGACGCTTATCCTGTTGTTACTGTCTTTTCGAGTCAGGGTCTCTGTTGCCCAGGCTGGAGCGCAGTGGTTCAATCATGGCTCACTGCAGCCTCAGCCTCCTCAGACTCAGGTGATTCTCCCACCTCAGCCTCCAAGTAGCTGGGATTACAGGCACGTGCCACCACACTCAGCTGATTTTTTTGTATTTTTTATAGAGATGGGGTTTTGCCCAGCCTTGTCTCAAACTCCTGGGTTCAAGCGATCCACCAGCCTTGGCCTCTCAAAGTGCTGGGATTACAGGCATGAGCCACCTCGCCTCGCCTCTCCTGCTATTTCTTGATCTATCACTTGTAAATATCTATTGCTTTTGCCTCGTCCGGTAGACGAGAATTCAGTTCTTCCCATGACCAGTCTGTTTCCCCTCATCCCACCTTTCCAACATAGTTATTTTTCCATTTTTGGCTAAATTAATATTAGTGCAATGGAGACTTTGTTCAGGAAATCTTTCCAAGTGCCTGGCTAGGCTCTGTTGTGGGCACTACGGGCAAGAAAGTGAGGAAAACAAAGGTCCCACCTTCGCAGAGCGCTCATTCCAGTCGAAACAGCTCAGTGTTTAACTTTCTGAGGATTCTGTTTCTTTTCTCTATTCAGCCTTTTCTTCTTTTTTGAGAGGGTGGGGGTAATTTCCTGTTTTGTTTTTTTCATTGCACTCCTTGTTTTCTCAGTATGTTTTCCACAGTTTCCCATCTTCTGTTTTTTTTTGAAATGAAATGAAGTCTTCCTCTGTCACCAGGCCAGAGTGCAGTGGTATGATCTCAACTCACTCCACAGGAGACGGGGGAGTAAACCAAGAGAGGGACCCCCGAGATGGGGGAATCGAAAGAAGAGGGGCAGGGTGGGGGGACAAGGGGGAGAGGCTACAGGGTGGAAAACAGACTGAAGAAGATGGGGCCAGGCGTGGTGGCCCACGCTTGTAATCCCAGCACTTTGGGAGGCTGAGGCAGGCAGATCACTTGAAGTCAGGAGTTTGAGACCAGCCTGGCCAACATGGTGAAACCCTGTCTCTACTAAAAATACAAAAATTAGCTGGGCGTGGTGGCGTGTGCCTGTAATCCCAGCTAATTGGGAGGCTGAGGCAAGAGAATCACTGGAACCTGGAAGGCGGAGGTTGCAGTGAGTTGAGATCAATTTTGAGTTAATTATTATTATTATTATTATTATTATTATTTTGAGACAGAGTCTTGTTCTTTTGCCCAGGCTGGAATACAGTGGCGCAATCTTAGCTCACTGCAACTTCCACCTCCCGGGTTCAAGCAATTCTCCCGCCTCAGCCTCCTGAGTAGCTGGCACTACAGGTACCCACCACCATGCCCGACTAATTTTTATATTTTTAGTAGAGATGGAGTTTTGCCATTTGGCCAGGCTAGTCTCGTACTCCTGACCTCAGGTGATCCACCTGCCTTGGCCTCCCAAAGTGCTGGGATTACAGGCATGAACCACTGCGCCTGGCCTTGAGATAATTTTTATATATGGTGTTAGGTTAAGTGGCAACTTCATTTTTCACATACGGTGGTTGAAATGACTGTCCTTTCCCATTGAACATTCTCGACACCATTGTCAAAAATCATTTGACTATATATGTGAGGCAGGAGGATTGCCGGAGCCCAGGAGGTCAATGCTACAGTGAGCTGTGATCACGCCGTGCACTCCAGCCCAGGTGGGCGAGACCCTTTCTCAAAAAACAAGAGCAGAGGGTAGAGTGGAAGGCAGAGCCGGGCAGTAGTTGGGGTGTCTTCTCAGGCTGCATCTCAGTCCTCCGTTTCTCCCCACCGCTCTCCTTCTGCACCCACAGGTATTTGACAATACCCCAGCAGCCTTGGACGGCACAGTGGCAGCTGGGGATGAGATCACTGGCGTCAATGGCAGGTCAATCAAAGGGAAAACTAAGGTGGAGGTGGCGAAGATGATTCAGGAGGTGAAGGTAAGGGCTGCTACAGAGGGGGTGTCCAGAGGCGGCCACACATGCTTCTACACCTCCAGGCTGCCAGAGGCCCCAGCAGGCCTGGAAAGGGGAATCAGCCCTCACTGCCCCCTTCCTTGGCACATCAGGGTCAGGGTCACACTCCAGCCTCCCTCATCCATTCAGTCAGTAGTAATTGTGCTCCAGGACTTGTGCTGGACCTTGGCAAGAGAGTGGGCAACAAGACCCCAAGGTCCCTGTGAGCTCCCAGGGAGCTGACAGACTAGGAACCACGCCTCAGGGCTAGCCCATGTGTCCCCAGTCAGCGCTGGAGCTGAAGCTAAAAGTTCAAGGTGATCCTGCCTAGGTCAGTAGACACCCAATAATGTCAGCCGGGCCACGCCGTGCCTGGGAGGGCTAAGAGGGAAAGAAGAGCACCCTTTCTTCTCCTGGAAGAACTTCCCATCCCATGCATCCTCCTGGGCTCATAGACACCCAGAGACCCCCCTCCCATGCCAGCTGATCTTCTGCTCTGCAGACCAGAGTCACACGCTGCCTGCCTCTGCTTTCCCCAACTCCTGCTGCTCCAGGTCTAGGCCTCTGCGCAGGGACCCTCCCTTCTGGAATGCAGACAGTATCCTGGCCTCTCCGGAAGCGAGCATGCAGCCCCTTTGCCATTTCCTAGCAATGAGGGTGCTAGCAAGTCTCAGGAAACCAGTTCTATGAAAGAACTGATGTGGAGGCAGTGCACAGCTGTGGGGTGGTTTAAAAGTCTCAGGGGCAAGGGTCCCCACTGTGAGTTGAGCTTGGCCAAGGGTTGCGGCTTTCTCCCTCTGTTCCACTTCCGTCCTCCAGGTTCTAGCACCCCTGACACCCCCCTTCCTGCCTTAACCCAGGCCAGCCGCGGTTCCATCCTCTCCCTTTATCCTCCTGCCCTGCTCGTGTGTCATCCCCGCTAGTCTCCTTCCTTGCTATAGGGAGGAAGATTTCAATCCTACGTGTTCTCCTATTCCAGCCCCTTTAGCCATTGGACAAATCAGGGCCTGGGGCTGGGGCTCAGAGCTCTGTTGTACAAAAGGAAGCGACAAGGTTCACTGAGGCTGCAGCTGCCAGTGCACGTGGTCTGGGTATCACTGCCCCCAGCATGACCCGTTAGGCAGAGGAGCTGGTCATGGGAACAGGTGCAGGGGTCTCCATCTGGCAGAGTTGGGTTGTGTGTGCCCAGTTCAGCAGCCCCGTCCCCATCTCTGCTCACCAGGTCCCTCCCTGTCCTCTCAGGCTTGGTGACACCAGCCCCTCAGGTTGCCTGTGAGGACAAGAGCTCTGTGTTTGCACACGGCGGTGACGGTGATGCAGCATGGGCCCAGCTCCCCTGTTTGGGTGCTGGGCAGGGATTCCTCTCCCATCTTTTTTTAAAAAAATTTTTGAGATGGCGTTTTGCTCTTGTTGCCCAGGCTGGAGTGCAATGGCGAGATCTTGGCTCACTGCAACCTCTGCCTCCCAGGCTAAAGTGATTCTCCTGCCTCAGCCTCCCAAGTAGCTGGGACTACAGGCGCCTACCACCACGTGCGGCTAACTTTTTTGTATTTTTAGTAAAGACGGGGTTTCTCCGTTTTGGTCAGGCTGGTCTCAAACTCCCGACCTCAGGTGATCTGCCTGCCTCGGCCTCCCAAGGTGCTGGGATTACAGGTGTGAGCCACCACACCCAGCCTACTCTCCCATCCTACAGGTGTCCAGAGTGGGGGACTGACCTCCTTGTAGTCACACAGCTGTACTGGAGCCCGGGTCCGACTCCCACTGCAGCCCGCTTGCCGTTAGCCTACAGCTACTCTTTGTGGGGATGGCCCCTGAGCCCGGCTGTGTTGCATTTTGGGGGAGGGGGTCACAACCCCCCCTCTGACTCTGATTGCATCGCTCATTTTGGTTTCCCTTTGGGACTTGATTTTTAAATCTTGTTTTATATTTGGATTAACGTGGTCCCAAGTTCAAGGGCTTTTGGTTTGCAAGGATGGGAGTGAACACGGTGGCCTCCTGTGCTCAGGGAAGTCCTCTTGGGAGAAGCCTGTATCTCTGAGCAGTCACTAGAATGCAGTTTGTGTAATTCCCTGGATCAAATCGGCCTTGGGGGTCTGGGGCTGCTCCTGCCCCTTCCCCTTGGAAGGGGCAGAGCAAGTGCCCTAGCACCAGGCACAGAGCAAGTGCTGAGATGTATCTGTTGAATGAGTAGAGGGATTCCTGGGGATGAGGGTGGTTTGGGCAGAGGAGGGAATAATTGGTGTAGGGAAATGACATGGCAAAGGCATGGAGTGTGGTGTGCTTGGGGAGGGAAGAAGGAGAGTCTGGCCTGGCCGAAGTACATCAGAGACCACCAGGCTGTGGGCTCCATGTCGGGCCTGTCTCCACTGATTCCCCAGGGCTTGGATGTGGAGTGGGAAAGGAGGGTCCTGGGAGCAGACAGGGTCACAAGGTGGGGCCATGTCACAGCTCTCAGCCTGGTTCCTTACTGGGGCTTAGGATTCTTTTTTTTTTTTGAGACAGTATCTCGCTCTGTCACCCAGGCTGGAGTCCAGTGGTGCAATCTCAGCCCACTACAACCTCCGCCTCCTGCGTTCAAGTGATTCTCATGTCTCAGCCTCCTGAGTAGCTGGGATTACAGGCATGTGCAACCATGCCTGGCTAATTTTTTATTTCTAGTAAGAGACTTGCTGGACTCCAGAGCTGAGAGACCTGGGTGCGCACTCACCAGGGGGCTACTGTGTTGCCTAAGCTGGTCTCGAACTCCTGACCTCAAGTGATCTGCCCGCCTCAGCTTCCCAAAGTGTTGGGATTACAGGCGTGAGCCACTGCACCTGGCCTTGGGCTTAGGATTCTCAGTCCAGAACAGTGTTGCCGGGGAAGGGGCTCAGGGCCTGGAGCCCCCTCACAAGTCTGTGTGCTGCTCTTGCAGGGGGAGGTGACCATCCACTACAACAAGCTGCAGGCAGACCCCAAGCAGGGCATGTCGCTGGACATTGGTAAGCCTACCAGAGCAGTTCCGGGTGTCCAGCAGCCCCCCGGGACAGGCCCCCACCTGAAGGAGAAGTGCCACAGCCAGCCCTGGCCTCCCCCTCATGACAGGCGCATCCATGGCTGTGGGCTCTGACTTCTGAGCAAGCACCCAAAAGGCCTGGGAGGACCCGAAGTGCTGTCCCTGCATCTGTCCCTGGTTTCTCACTGTCCTGTGTTTCACCCCCACCTCCCCGCTTCGGCCACCTCCCCTGGGACCTTACTGCACTAGGGTTGTCCTTTGCAGGCCAGCGCCTCAGCTCACCATGGCCCAGGGCCTCGCCCTTCATAAAGGGAGAGCAGCCCAACCCTGGCCTGGCGCCTCATGCCTTCCAGCACAGCCTCGCTCCTTCCTGCCCCTCCTGCCGTCAGCCCTCAGGGAGACTTGATCTGAACTGGACCTCAGGCAATGGGCAGAGGGGCCACACCTTGGGATAAGTTCCCTCCCGTTAGAAGGGCTGAGCCGTGGTTCTGTAGAAACTTTAAGGCTCAAGAGCTGAAGAGCAGCTTCGAGTCCTCTGGACCAGCCACCTCACATGACGGATCCAGGCCTGAGACCCAGAGAGGGCACTGCAGCCCCCTGGTGAGCGCACACCCAGGTCCTGGCTCCGGAGTCCAGCAAGCCTCTCCCACACCCTAGAGCCAGAGGCCAAGGGACTCAGGGCAGACTGGACCTGTCCGGGAGCTTCCTCTAAAACCCTTTGGTTCCAACACAGGTCCCTTCCCAAGACCGAGCTGCTCATATGCAGTAGTTGAGTCTGGGGTCCGAGGTTCATGGTCATTGATAGTGCCCATTGCTTTCACATAACCAGCCCAGCGGCTCCCCTTCTCCTCCTCTCCTTGTATGGGACATCCTAGGTCCTGATGTGGCACAGAGGAGGGGAAGAGGCCTCCTTGGCTTCCATCAGCCCATACTGAGCCGGGGCAGCACTGATGTCACACAGCAGGCCCTAGGCAAACGACTTCATGCTGAACTCTGCCCAGACTGCCAGCAGCTCTGTGAAGCAGAGGGAACAGGGCAGGGGCCTAGGACCTCCCCACTGGGACACTCCCACTTCAGAGCCACCCCCAGTAGCCCTTCTGCCCCCGTGGGATGCTCCCTGTGAATGGAGATAAGGCTGGAGGCAGGGATGGCCTCTGGGCAGCCACACACTCACCAGGTCCTTCATTCCTCATTCAGTGTTGAAGAAAGTCAAGCACCGGCTGGTGGAGAACATGAGTTCAGGGACCGCAGATGCCCTGGGCCTGAGCCGGGCCATCCTGTGCAATGGTGAGTCCCTTCCCACCCAGCTTGGGCCCCGGGGACTCAAGCCCATGCTGGGAAGATGGGAGGGGCACCATGGCTGCCTACCAAGCGGTGTGGGTCCCACGGGCCTGACCCAGCCTCTGCCCGTGGAGCTGAGAAGTCACCATCTCCGCATCCCCAGAGGCTTCTCCAGCTCCCGGAGTGTCCACAGCTGTCAGCTGGGCTGTCCTTCTAGCTAGCATCCCTCAGGTCACAGATGGGGAAACAGACTCAGTGTGGGGAGGTGCCTCAACCGCTACCCTCAGCCCCCTTCCCCCTCACCCCAGCACTCTCGTTGCCCACCTCACGCCTCCTTTGTCCAGGAGGTGGCGCTGCTGCCCTTGTCCTCCCGGGCTGCGAGGTGGCTGCCCAGGCGAGGGGGGAGGCGTGTACACGCACTTACACACGCATGCACACATGCGCGCACACCTTCCCTCCCTGGGGTGGCCAACGAAACACTCAGTCCCACTCCTACCGTCTTCAGTCCGAGTTTAAAAATAGCAGCAGCTCTGCAGTGTGCGTGTGGGGTAGATATAAATACCTCTAGAAATTGTAGGCTCAGCTGGGCACACTGGGCTTTATTGGCTGGGGAAGTGGGGGTGGGGTCTGAGCGCGTTCCAAATGGTGTACAAAAGTGGCGGCTGCTATTTCCAGCCTCCTGGTGCCTATAAACCCCTGTTACTGTAGTTACCAGCCGTTGAGATGAAATTAGAACTGGTTGTTGTGTTTTTCCCCCCAAACCTTGCAATTTCCCTGGCCTGAAATAGGGTTTCTAAAATTGAAGCCGTCATGATGTCCCATGACCCAGCTAAAAACAACAGCACGGTGCTTACATGGCTCCTTTCCTGCCGGCTGGCAGGGCACTAAGGCTCTGGGGAGCCCAGGCCTGGAGGCCACTGGTGGCCAAAGCCTCCCCAAGACCTCCAAAGTGCCCCTTCCTCCCCCGACATCCTGTCCCACAGCCACCTCCCTGCCCAGAGAGGCCTGAACACAGCCTCTGCTCCTCCCCTCTCCCGCTCAAAAACCCTGACCCAGATCAGCACAGGTGGCTGCGTGACTTTGGGCAGGCCACCTTGCCTCCCTGTCCCTTGGTTTTCTCTGTGTAATGGAGAGAGTTGTCCCTGTCCCATGGCTGACTGAGGAGGGACCCAGACATGTATAGGGAGCCCTTGGCCGGCCCAGCTCGTAGCATGGGGACTCAGTCAGTGGCTGCCCGCGCTGTTCAAGGCCAGGTCCTGCTGCCCTGGGGGGCGGCTGGGCCAGGAAGCCACCAACACAGGGCCCCTACTCTCTGGTGGTTCCTGGTGGGGAGGTGCGCATCTACCTCATCCTCCTCGGGGTGGATGTCCCATACGGGGTCAGCAGGAGCACTAAATGTCATAGCGCCTCTGCCTTGGCCCTTAGCTTAGCTCCTTAGCTCTCTGCCCACCCTTCCATCTGGAATACCTGCCTGTCCCTGGCAATCCTCTTCCTCCTCAAGGTGAGGCTGCTGCCCCACCTCTCCCCTGCAGCCCTCACCATCACACTGCTGCTCATTGCCTGGCCACTGGCCTGGCTCCCCTGCCAGACTTTGACCTTGAGAGCAAGACTTGGCTCAAAGTGAGCTTGACCTAGTGGCTGGCACACAGTAGGTGCTCAAGAAACACTAGTTAAGGCAATGGATATGATCACCAAGGCCTCTTCTCAGTGTGAGCTGTCTCAGCCTTCCTGAATTTCCCCCTCCCTCCCCAAGTTGCATTCCCCCTTCGGAGCCATCTGTGTGCTTGGGAGGCAGGGACCACGTCCTGCCTGCACTAGAGGCCTGGCTGCTCCATCTCCATTCCGATGGCCCCTGCCGGCCTTCCTCCCCAGCTGCCAGCAGGCTTTGTGGTAGAAGTGCAGGAGCTTTGCCTGCTAGGCAGGGACCCTCCACTGGCCATGAGGAGAGCCTAGCCATTTACAAAACACCTTTGAACCCAGCTGACCTGAGATGCCGAATCCCCTCCCTCCGACCCCTGATCTTTCCCATCCTGGTTTTCCTCTGGGGCCGCCCCTCTCCTCCCCAGCCTGGCCCTGGGCCTCCTGTGGCTTGCTGAGCCCACTGATCTCCCCTCTTCTCTGGGTCCCCACAGATGGGCTTGTCAAGAGGCTAGAGGAGCTGGAGCGGACCGCCGAGCTGTACAAAGGTGGGTGGGGGCAGCCTCGTCCCAGCACTGGCTCTACCCCAGGGAGCATGCTTTTAGCAGAATGGCAGTGGGGGTGCTGACACTAGGAATGCCAGCCTACAAAATCCTAGGACCATGGGCATTAAGAGTTCTTAAAAATACATACTTCTTCTGAATTTAAAAATAACTCAGGGGCCAGGTGTGGTGGCTCACACCTGCAACCCCAGCACTTTGGGAGGCTGAGGTGGGTGGATCACTTGAGGTCGGGCGTTCAAGACCAGCCTGGCCAACATAGTGAAACCCCATCTGTACTGAAAATACAAAAATTAGCCAAGGATGGTGGCGGGTGCCTGTAATCAGTACTCGAGAGGCTGAGGCACGAGAATCACCTGAACCAGGGAGGCAGAGGTTGCAGTGAGCCAAGATCACACCACTGCACCCCAGCCTGGGCAATAGAGCAAGACTTCATCTCAAAAAATCCCTCATACCCATAAAAATTCAGAGAATAACACCTGTAAACATAGTGAGAGTCCCCCAGAATCCCATGCTCTCCCAGGGCTAAAGCCCACAGCTTTGCATCTTACAAAGTCCTGGAGCCCCTGTCTGGTGGGGCTCCTCATGGGTGGGGCTGGACTGAGCCTTTACCCCTGGGCCCTGGTTGGGCAGTGGGCAAAGGCAGGGCACCAGGGCCAAGCAGAGGCCTCGGGTGGGGTGGGCAGTTGGAGGCCTTGCCTTGGGCCAGTGCAGTCCCCGCCATGTGTCCCCATTCCGCCTCACTCGGTCTCTCCCACAGGGATGACGGAACACACCAAGAACCTCCTACGGGCCTTTTATGAGCTGTCGCAGACTCACCGGGGTAATGGCATCCCCCAAACCTGCGGCATGACTCTGGGAAATCCCTGGGGCCTCTCACATGCATGCTGAGGTGGGTCAGACCCACAGCGCCTGACCTCAGGCCAGCTTTGGGCTGGTCCTGGTCCCAGGTGCTGGGATATAGCAATGGGGGCCTGTGGGGAGCATCTGGATCAGCTGGCCTCCTAAGGGCTGCAACCATGGACGTCCAGGCACCACCCTGGCTCCTCACTGCCACTGGCAGTGCACAGGCCCTTGCTTATTTATATTTCTGACAATCCTGTAGCTCTGGGCAGGCCAGCTGCAGCTGACCCCAGTTACTGCGGAAAATGAAGCTTAGACAGAGGAAAGGGCCACACTGCTCCCGAGGGGTGGAGCTGGTGTTAGAACCCAGGTATCTCCACTCAGACTAGTGCTCTGCCCCAGACAGAGCCACTGCCTCAAATCCTGACCCAGCTTCTCTCACTCGTCCCTCGGGGGAATAAGGGTCAACTCCCTTGGTGTGTACACGCAGGACTTTAGGGGGCATAGACCAGCTCTTGGAGGTGTCAATCCAGTTTCCTCTGGGTGAAGACTCAGCTTCTTCAGGGGGTTTAGACCACCTCTCTTGAAGGTGTAGACCCTGTGCAGACATTGGCCTCCAGCCTGCCAGGCCCCCTGCCCTGCTCCTCCCCAACAAACCCCTGGTTCTCCATTAGGGGGTCAAGTAGGGGCAGCCTTCAAGGGAAACTTGTCATGCAGCCTTTGGGGACGTGTTCTCCGTGATCGGGGTGCGGGAGCCCCAGCCAGCTGCGAGCGAGGCTTTCGTGAAGTTTGCTGATGCGCACCGCAGCATCGAGAAGTTCGGCATTCGGCTTCTGAAAACCATCAAGCCGGTAGGTCCTGTTGAGCACGTGTGTGTTTGGTGTGTGAGGGTAGGGAGGGGACAGTGTGGCAGGCAGAGGGACCTATGCTGGAGTCCAAACACCTGGGTGCAGCCTCTGGCACAGTCGCCCACACAGTAGACTGTGGGTGAGTGAGTCCCTGCGCCTCCTCGGGCCTTGACATTGACCTCTGGGCTGGCTTCTGACCCTGGCTCGCCACCGAGTCACAGCTTGCCCTGGGCCTGGCACTAGTCTTCTCATCAAGGCGTCAGGGGGCACCGTCTGGCTCTGACAGTCCAGTCCACCAGAAGGGGTGACATATCACTGATGTTCATTGTCACCCTGGCACCCGCTGCTGTGAGGGCCTCAGCATCCACCCACCCTCTTTCAGATGCTGACAGACCTGAACACGTACCTCAACAAAGCCATCCCGGACACTCGCCTCACCATCAAGAAGTACCTGGACGTGAAGTTTGAGTACCTGGTGAGTAGTCCAGGCGCCTGGGCTGCTGGAGTGAGCACCCACCCTGGAGAGCTGCCCCTTTTCTGTCAGTCACGTCTTGGCAAGCAAGGCTGGCCAGAACCTACAGCATGTCTGCTCGCAGTGTGAGACCAGGGGCCCGGGGAGGTGCAGCCGAAGCCCTGCTGCCACTACGCAGAGAAGCGTCAGAGAGCCTGGGGTGGGCGTGGCTCTCGCTCTGTGCATGCTGACCCCTTGGGATTTGTTTATTGCCTTTAAACAATGGGTTAGACTAGGTGAGTGAGCGTGAAGTGGGTGCCAGTGACCCTTTGTGAGTTTGATATTTCATAGTTCTGTGGTCGTCTGGGTGCGGTGGCTCATGCCTGTAATCCTAGAACTTTGGGAGGCTGAAGTGGGTGGATCACTAGGTCAGGAGTTCGAGTCCAGCCTGACCAACATGGTGAACCCCATCTCTCCTAAAAATACAAAAATTAGCCAGGTGTGGTGGTGTGCACCTGTAGTCCCAGCTACTCCGGAGGCTGAGACAGGAGAATCGCTTGAACCCAGGAGGCAGAGGTTGTTGCAGTGAGCCAAGATGAAGGCACTGCACTCCAGCCTGGGCAACAGAGCAAGACTCCATCTCAAAAAAAAAAAAAGTAATAATAATAATTGTATGGTGAAAGGAATAGGAATTGAGAGAAAATCCTCCATTAAGCAAGCCAAGGTTCCTTTGCTGCAGGACTTACTGGAGCCTTTGATAGGCCCATGCGCTGTATGAATTTTCAAGGGTCTTCCTAAGCTCCTTTGACCATACACCCCTTTTTTCCCATAGCATCTCTTGGGCCTTGAGAGTTTGGTAAACTCTGGGCCACCGAAGCCTCAGGCCCTGGCCATCCCCCAGCCTCATGCCTCAGTTGCCTGCTGCTGCCCTCTCTGGGCCTCCCTGAGCACCTGCGCCAGCCTCCCTGGATGCATGTGGGTGATGGGGGTGGAGCTGGGGACATGGGGTGGGGATGGCCACTCTGACAGCTTCACCTGTCCCACACAGTCCTACTGCCTGAAGGTGAAGGAGATGGACGACGAGGAATACAGCTGCATCGTGAGTGCTGGAGGGGAGGGGCTCCTACCTTCCCCCACCCGGTCTGCCAGGGATAGCAGGTGGCTCGGGCCAGCCTGGGAGAAACCTGGGGGACTTGGCTGGCCTCTTGTTCCAGGAGATTTGGGGCCATCCTCCCCAGTCCCTCTGGGCCTCAGGGTGCTGGCCACCTGGCGTGGAACTACTCCCTCTGCCTGTCCCAGGACACTGCCCTCCAGAGTCTGTGAGGCTCTTGGAGGGAAAACAGATTTTCTTCACTCCTACGAGGCACTTTTAAGTTTTCGATTTTTTTTTTTTTTTGAGATGAAGTCTCGCTCCATCGCCGAGACTGGAGTGCAGTGGTGCGATCTTGGCTCTATCTCAGCTCACTGCAACCTCTGCCTCTGGGTTCAAGCGATTCTCCTGCCTCAACCTTCTGAGTAGCCAGGATTACAGGTGCGTGCCACCACACTTGGCTAATTTTTGTACTTTTAGTAGAGACGGGTTTTCACCATGTTGGTCAGGCTGGTCTTGAACTCCTGACCTCGTGATCCGTCTGTCTCAGCCTCCCAAAGTGCTGGGATTACAGGCGTAAGCCACTGTGCCTGGCAGTTTTTGATATTTTTGCTGTCTGGATCCATCTCATGGCCAATGTTTATTTAATGTGGCAAAGGTTTGGGTTTTGTTGCTTTTTCCTTCCTCCAAAGCTATCTCTGAGTGCTTCTAAGGAACACTGAAATCTCAGAAGTGAGGTCTCAGGAGCCACCGTGGCTTTGAAAGGGCGGTGCGGTGTGGTGCGAGGCTGTCCCTGAGCAGGCCCTCCTGTCCCACCCCCACCCCAGGCCCTAGGAGAGCCCCTTTACCGGGTGAGCACTGGTAACTACGAGTACCGCCTGATCCTGCGCTGCCGCCAGGAGGCTCGCGCCCGCTTCTCCCAAATGCGCAAGGACGTACTGGAGAAGATGGAGCTGCTGGACCAGAAGCACGGTGAGCACTGCCCTCCCCACTCCGTCCGCTCTTCGTTTCAGCGGTGGGAAAACTGAGGCCCAGAGGGGCAAGGTACTCACCTGAGGCCTCAGGGCCAGGCCACGGCCCAGATGTAAAGCCCCTGCAGGAGCCCAGCCATCTGCCCAGAGCCCGGCCTGGGTGGGGCTGGCCTGTGCCATGTGGGCTCCGCAGGCTGTGGTCCATGATCCATTTACCCTGCAGCCTCCTGCATTCCCTGAACTGGGAGCTAGGAGGCCTGTGTTCTTCCGGGCTGGGTGGCCCCTGCCTCCACCCTTTGCCAGGGCATGAGGGGTCAGGAAAGTGCCAGAGTGGGAAGCACAGGGGAGGCGAGAGGTGGGCCGTGCAGGCTGGGAGAGTCTCCTCCTTCCTGAGGCAGGCAGCCAGAGCCGACTGGTGCCTGTGCCCCAACCTCCCACCCCAGTCCAGGACATCGTGTTCCAGCTGCAGCGCCTCGTATCCACCATGTCCAAGTACTACAATGACTGCTACGCAGTGCTTCGGGATGCTGACGTCTTCCCCATTGAGGTGGACCTGGCGCACACCACACTGGCCTACGGCCTCAATCAGGAGGAGTTCACAGACGGGGAGGAGGAGGAGGAGGAGGATGCGGCTGCTGGGGAGCTGTCCAGGGATACACGAGGGGCTGCTGGGCCCTTGGACAAGGGTGGAAGCTGGTGTGACTCCTGAGTGCCCGAAGGATGGATGTGGTGCCGGGGGCAGGGTGTGTGGGAGGACGGAGCTTGGGAGCGAGGCGGGGCTGCCGCTCGAGGGGGCGTCACATAAAGGCCTGCTGGCTTGGGGCGCCTGCCTCCCTTTTCCTCTGTCCTCACACAGCGAACCTGGGCTCCTGCCCAGGACAGGCACCAGGGTCATGGCCTGGGACCTGGACACTGGCCCCTCCACCCTCCTTTCTCTCCCCAGCCAGAGGGAGAGCTTGGTCTCTGGACCTACGTTAGGAAGGAGAGGGAGGGCAGGAAGGAAAAGGGCTTGGAGGCGGCAGAAGTCCGGGCTCTGCTCCTCGTGGGCACCCGCTCCGCCCCCGGAGCCTGCCGGGAGTGCGGCCGGGGGTGGACAGCAGAGGCTGGGGCCGATGTCGCCTGGACACCCTCGCCTCGTCCCAGACCGGCCTTTCCCCATCACACCTCCGAGGCCTTTATTTATTCTGTTCCCCCAGCTCGGCCACTTCTCTGGAGGAGGGCTGGGCTCCGGGCCTGTATTGAATAAACACAAACCTGGATGGCACAGTGGGCGAAGTTGCTTCAGACCCTCCTCATCCACCCCCACCCCCGTCTATTAATGGTGCCCTTGCTATGCGTCATTTATGTCATTTATGCCTCACCAAACTGCTGCACAGCTAGCACTGTGGTCCCCTTACAGCTGGGGATTTGAGGCACAGAGAAACATCTCGCCCAAGGCCGCACTGTGTGTCGGGACCCGGACACAGTAGGACTTAGATCTGTCCTGAAAGCCTGACCTTGCCACCTGCCTCCAGAGCTTTCTGCTTTGTGGAGCCTTTTGTATCTGCCCCCACCAATCTGTGACCTTTCTGTGCTCCTGACAGGAAATAAACCTTTCTTTGGGGAAGGGGAGGGCAGACACTAAGTCAGGGTGACTGAGCCCCCAAGTGGGCGAGGCGGTAAGGGGCAAGTGCTAACTCCAGGTGTGCTTGTGTTCCCAAGGGGCCGTGGGGAGAGGCGCTTGGGGAGTGTCTGCAGAGCGGCACAAACAGGCCAGCGCCATCCCCGGTGTGATCAGTCATAGTGGCCCTTGTCACTCTAACGTGTCTCTGTTTGGACGATGAATATGGCCATCCTGAGAATGGGAGAGGGGCAAGAGGGTGTGCCAGGTGGGCTGAGTCCAGGCTGGAAGAAGGGTTCTGCATCAGCTTTGAGCTTGCAGTGCTGGGCAGAAACCCTAATGGGAGGCTCAGCAGGGGTAGCGCATGGAGGAAGGGCCGGCTGTCACCAGGAGCCCACCTGGGTCCCCTCCCAGAATGGGACAGCCAGAGTGGAGGTCAAGGGCACAGGCTGGAACTGACAGCCTGGGTTAGTTCCTGACCTCCCTGGGCCTCAGTTTCCCTATCTGAAGTATGGCACCTACCTCATTGGCTTGGTAGGAGGATTAAATGAACATCTGGAGAGGGCTTAGAGCAGGGCTTGGCACAGAGCAAGCGCTCTTAAGTGTTGGCTAAATAAAGTCAAACACAGTCGCTGCTCTAGTGGCGCAGGGGCTCCCCAGACCTTCCTGGGTCCCGGATGGAAAATGAGGGTCTGTAGGGACCAGTAGGATGGGGTCATCGTGGGCTGGGCTGGAAGGCGAGGGGAGTTTACAGAGGGAAGGCAGCTTCCTCTGCAGGGGCCTGTTCACGCTCATGATTTGAAGGGAGGCAAAGAAAGGCGGTGTGGGCTGAGCGTGGTGGCTCACGCTTGTAATTCCAGCACTTTGGGAGGCCGAGGTGGGCCGATCACGAGGTCAGGAGTTTGAGACCAGCCTGGCTGATATGGTGAAACCCCGTCTCTACTAAAAATACAAAAATTAGCCAGGTGTGGTGATGGGTGCCTGTAACCCCAGCTACTTGGGAGGCTGAGGCAGGAGAATCACTTGAACCTGGGAGGCAGATGTTGCAATGAGCTGAGATCGCACCACCAAACTCCAGCCTGGGCGACAGAGTGAGATTCTGCCCCACCCCCCAAAAAAGAGGGGGTGTGATGTATGGGAGGAGTATAAATACGTAGAGGGAATAGATCTCAGCTTGCCAGATTTGTGCACCTGGACCCAAGTGCAGGTCAGATGTCAAAGCACGAGGGAGATCCTGGGACACTGTGGGGAGAAGGCAGGTGCCGGGGTTGGCAGATGACCAGGCTGCCAGCACAATGTCTACAGCAAAAGCCCCTTGCCCTGGACACCCAAGTTTATCCTCTAGGGGGACAGATGCCTTCTGGGAAGGTGAGGGATGGCCACCTCGTGGAAGGCAGCAGGGCCCATGCTGTTACTGGGTGCCTGGCCCCACCCTCCCCAGGACCCCAGGGGGTGGAGTTGTGTACTCAGCCTCCAGTGAGCAGAGAAGGCAGCCAGGCTGGGATTCAAACTGACCCTGACCCTGGGACCTGTGATCCTTAGACTGCTCGCCACCCGCCACTGTCTGCAAGCAGCCCCCAACCCCTCATCCCTTCCACGGGGAACAGCAGATGCTGGCAAGGGAGGCTTCAGCAGACAGCTTTGAGCAGTGGGGCTGGGCTCAGCATCCCTGAGCCCTGTGCCCACCCAGCCCCATGCCCACCCAGCTGTCTCTACACCTAGGAATGATGGGTCTCTCTTCATCCATCTCTGACGCTTCCTCCCAACGCTGCCCACCTAGAAGCCAGGTTAGGGGCCCTGGAGAGAGAACCTCCCAGACTCCCTCCCACCCTCCTGCCCCCCAACTCAGGTGGCAGCCAGATCCTGGGTAGAGACGCAGGAACAGAACCTTCTCTTCAGCTGAGCTTTATCAACAGTGTCCTTTTGCTCCGTAGCGGCTTCACAGGCGATGGGGTGGGGCCTGGCGGGGCTTGTGGAACAGATGAGGAAGGCAGTTCCCGGACACCCAGGGGATCAACTGGAGCCCAGATGTGGACCCCGGGAGTGACCACCCCAGGCCAGCCTCCCAGCATATCAGGCCCTCTGAGGCAGGAGGCCATGTTCCCAAGTCACTGGGCCACACCACCCAGGGCACCCTGAGTTACACAGACTCGGCTACCAGCCTTGGCCCTGCCTCCACCTCTGGTTCCGTGGGCCCACCCCGGGGGCTTAGCTCCTCCAGGGCCTCCAGGTTGCTGGGTTCCTCCTCGACGGCAGGCAGGGGCTCAGAGTCCCCTTCGGCCTCAGCGTCCTCAGTGTCACTGGCTCCGCCCTCAGTGCCTGGGCCTGATGGGGCAGCTTTAGCATAACGCAGGCAGCAGTTGGTGGCAACAGCCATGAAGACCCCGGCCAGGGCCACCTCAGAGCCGGCCAGGTAGAAGATGACCTCATAGTTCTTCAATGCATCCACCAGGCGGCCTGGGGAGGGGGAGGGGAGGCAGAAGTAAGAGCCTGTGGGGTCCTCCCTCACTTCCCTGCACTCTCAGGTCAAGAGTGGTGCCACTGACTTGGTGAGGCTCGTGGTGACACACACAGGCCCACTCTTTATTCCTGTTTTACAGAGGTAAAACCCCTGTGGATTTTGCCATTTGAGACCTTAAAAAATGTCACTTGCTATCCCTGCACCTCAATTGCCTAAGTGATATGGGGCTTTTGGTGAGGTGTCCCCTCCACCCTCTGATTAGCTGGGCGTGGTGGCACGCACCTGTAGTCCCAGCCAAGATCGTGCCACTGCACTCCAGCCTGGGCGACAGAGCAAGACTAGGTCTCAAAAAAAAAAAAAAGGAGGTGTGACATGCCAGCAGAGGAGGATAAATACATAGAGGAAATAGATTTCGTGTCTATTTTTTTTTTTCTTTGAGACAGGTGCCATCTTGGCTCACTGCAACCTCCGCTTCCCAGGTTCAAGTGATTCTTCTGCCTCAGCCTCCTGAGTAGCTGGGACTACAGGTGCCTACTACCACACCTGGCTAATCAGAGAATTGAGGGGATGCCTTACCAAAATAGTGTCCTGTGACTTGCTTGGCAGCGGGGCATCTGGGGTGGGAGCAGGGAGGTGGCCCTGGGCTTAGCTCTGCCCTCCTGGGGGCCCCCACCTCTTGCTGTTTCCATGTAAATGCCCTGGTCCTCAGGGACTTAGCTTAGTCCTCCCACCCCTCTGTCCCAGGAGGCCCATGAGCACCCCAGACCGAGCTATCATCGGCACAGGCAGGGCTTGTGGGCCAATGACTCGTTTCCTTCTCTATTTCTTGAGGCTTCTATCACTTGCACATGTTACTTTCATACTCAAGAAAGTCTCTCTCTCTTATTATGTTTTTTAGAGATGGGGTCTTGCTATGTTGCCCAGGATGGTCTTGAACTCCTGAGCTCAAGGGATCCTCCTGACCTCAAGGGATCCTCCTGACCTGGCCTCTTAAAGTGCTGAGATTACAGGTGTAAGCCACTGCACCTGGCCTCAGGAATTTTTTATTTTTATTTTTATTTTTTTGAGACAGAGTCTCACTCTGTCCCCAGGCTCAAGTACAGTGGCATGATAGTGGCTCACTGCAACCTCCGCCTTCTGGGTTCAAGCAATTCTGCCTCAGCCTCCCAAGTAGCTGGGACTACAGGCACAGGCCACCATGCCTGGCTAATTTTTTGTATTGTAGTACAAAACGGGGTTTCACCATGTTGCCCAGGCTGGTTGTGAACTCCTGAGCTCAGGCAGTCCTCCCACCTCGGCCTCCCAAAGTGCTGGGATTACAGGTGTGAGCCACCGAGCCAGGCCCAGGAATTTTTTATTCTTTTGAGACAGGGCTCTGCTCCATTGTCCAGGCTAGAGTATAGTGGTACATTCTTGGCTCACTGCAACCTCCACCTCCTGGGCTCAAGCCATCCTCCCACTTCAGCCTCCTGAGTAGCTGGAACCATAGGTGCATACCAGCACGCCCGGCTAATTTTTGTTTTGTTTTGTTTGGTAGAGACAGGATTTTGACATGATGCCCTGTCTAGTCTCAAACTCCTGGCCTCAAGTGATCCTCCTGCCTTAGCCTCCCAAAGTGCTGGGATTACAAGCATGAGCCACTAGGAAAATCTGTTAATTGCAGATATTTCCCCCATTCCACCTCGATTCACACAAGTAATGGAAGACAGTTTCTTGAGTCCTGGGCAGCTGGACAGAGCTCGGGGAGGGCACTCGGCTAACCCAGCCCTGGAGAAGGGACGGGCAGCTCATCCCATCTCAGTGCAGCCTGGGACCCCCACAGGGCGACCTCCCAGTTCACTGTCCCATCCCACGGCCCTCTGGCCTCTGGGACTCCAAGGCAGGCTCCCTGCTGTTTCAAGCTAACCTGACAACCCAGGAAGACCCTCACGTCCCCCAACTCCCACCTTTCCAACTTTGATTCCTGCCTTGCTTGCATAAGGACACTGTTCCCCAAACAAACCCAGCCCGTCCATGCTGTGCCTTTACCTGGGGGATCTTCCAGGAAGCCCTCCCTGACCACCCTCATAATGATGATTTCCTAAGGGTGACAGTGACATGCCAGCAGACCGTCTGCACAGTGAAAGACACCAGCGCCTCTCCTTCCCATCTGCCCACTGAGCACCCCCACTCTGGGGTTTCCCAAAGATATTGTCCCCATTCCAGTCGCCCTTGGAGGCTGGGGAAGCCAAAGCACCCAGATGCAGCATTCTAAAAGCGTGGGCATTTAGCACCAGGCACACTGAGGCTCTCATTCTGGGGCTGCAACTTATGCTAAGCCTCTGTGCCTCAGTTTCCTCATCTGCAACATGAGATTAAGAATCTGCACTTCAGACGGCCTTGTGCCAACTGCTTGGGATGGCGGACCCGGCCAGTACCAGTGTTGCTTTCTTCCCTGCACCTTCCTTTGCTTTTCTGGCCTCACCCAGAGCAGGTGGTCTGGCTTGGAGGAGGAACTAACTGGCCAAGGAGTCCACCCACCGGCTGCCCCTTCCCCTCATCCCTGGAAGTTCCATCTGAGACAAGGAAGAAGCTTTCTTCCGTCTAAGGGGCACTAGGCTTCGCCACCCCCTCTTCCTTCGGGCCGCACCGGCAGAGGGCGGTCCGATGAGCACCGCCACGGCCTCCAGCAGCAACACCAGGCCCAGCGCACTGGGGAAGCGGGGCGCGCCCACAGCCGCCATGAGCACCTCGAACTGCAGCGCGCCCACCATGCCGTAGGAGAGGCCGAAGGCGACGCAGAAGGCGACGAGGGCGCCGTAGGAGCGCGCGCGCGCGCTGCTCAGGTCCGTGAGCCCGTTGGCCAGCAGGGCCAGGCTGAAGAGATACGGGACGTGCGGTCGCAGACGCGCCAGGCCCGCCAGGGCGCCGCACGCCGGCCGCGCGACGATGTCCACGAAGCCCACGATGGACAGCAGGAAGGCGGCGTCGGTGTCGGGCACGCCCGCGTCCTTGGCGTAGTTCACCAGCAGGATGGCGGGGACGAACAGCCCGAGCGCCATCAGGAACTTGGTGACGGCGTACACGGCGAAGGTGCGGTCGGTGCACACGGCCACGTCCAGCAGGCGCCGACGGGGCCGGGTCCTCGGGGGCGCCTCGCGCAGCTGCAGCCCCGCGCCGTCCGCCTCCGCCTCGCCCGGAGCGTCCCCCGCGCGGTCGTCGGCGCTGTCCCTGCGCGGTCGCGGGCCCGGCCCGGGCGGCGGCCTCATGACAGCCCCGCAGGCGCAGCAGTGCAGCAGGAGCCCGCCGAGCAGCAGGAAGCCGCCGCGCCAGCCGAAGCGCTGCAGCAGCTGCTGGCCGAGTGGCGACAGCGCGGACAGGAACACGGGGCTGCCTGCAGCCGCCAGCCCGTTGGCCAGGGGCCGCCGCCGCTCGAAGTACAGCCCCAGCATGATGAGAGACGGCTGGAAGTTGAGGGCCAGGCCCAGGCCTGCGGGCGAGGCGGCGCTGTGCCGGGGTCCCCGGGGAGCCCACCCCTCCCCGGCCCCCGCAGGAGGGAGGGGCCAGGCCCCGACGGGGCGGGCAGACCCGGGAGCCCTGCGGACAGGGAACCCAGCAGACCCGGGAACCCAGCCGAGGGACTTTGAAGACCGTCCCTCGTGGGGCAACCGAGGACAGATCTTGCAGCAAGCGCACCCGACCCCCAATCCCGCGGGCAGGAGACCAGGGGGCCCTCACCTGTGAGCACCCCAGCGGTCAGGTAGAGCTCCAGGAGGCGCGTGGCGAAGGAAGCTAGGATCATGCCCGCAGAAGCCAGCAGCCCACCCACTAGCATCACCGGGCGACAGCCAAAGCGAGTCACGAGGATGCTGGACACGGGGCCTGTGGGCAGGGC
The DNA here is from genome assembly GCA_963573385.1 of Cacajao melanocephalus. Classification (NCBI taxonomy): domain Eukaryota; kingdom Metazoa; phylum Chordata; class Mammalia; order Primates; family Pitheciidae; genus Cacajao; species Cacajao melanocephalus. The sequence goes on from CAUYLG010002990.1 coordinate 44,261, forward strand.
AGGGTCACCACTCGAGCCCTGGATGGCTTGAGTCCGCTAGGAAATAAGGTCACCTTTGGCTCAGGGACCCAGAGAAGAGGGAATTGTCTGGCCAAGGTCACACAGCTTGCAGGGGACAGGCCAAAGGGACAGCACCCTGCGAGGGCAAGGAGGTGTCCTGGCCAGAGCACCCCATCCCCACCCCTCCTGAGAACCCAGACCCCAAGCAGAGGGGTGGCTTCCACACCCCTTTAACCTTCACAGCCTCCAAGTCCCGCCGGGGCACAGCCTGATATTCCCCCGCAGCCCTGCCTCCCAGGATGGGAAATCCAGCAAGCCCCCACCTACAGGTGGTCAGGGCTGCGGGTAGGACGGGTGCTTCTGTAGACCTCGGTTTCCCCACCTCTACAATGGGCGGGTGTGGGTCTCAGAAGGGGCCCTCTGAGCTCACAGGGCAGCCCCCAGGGCCGGTCCCGCCTCTGGCCGCTGTCCCCTACCGCCCTCCCCCTCTTTCTGATGCCAGGGTTTCCACAGGAAGGAAGGGATTTCCGAGGCCGCCCCGAGGGTCAGGGGGATGCTTAGGGGGTCGGGTGTCTCCTGGTTCCGAATCCCAGGGGCCCCGGAGAGGCGGAGGGCCGGGTGGGGGCACTGACCCGTGCCATAGAGCATGGCCAGCATGATGGAGGACACCCAGGCCGTGTCGCTGTAGCCGGCGCCGAAGTCACGCATGAGCGCGCGGAAGAACACGCTCACGGCTTTGGGGAAGCCGTAGGCGAAGCCAGTGACCACGAAGCAGGCACCCAGCACCACCCAGCCCCAGCCGCCGTCTGGGGGGCCCTCGCCCCGCCGGGGGCCGCCAGCGCCCATCGCTGCCTCTGTTGGGAGGGGGCGGGGACAAGAGGGAGTGGCTGGGCCAGAAGCCCAGAGAAGGAGGGGGGTGGAGACGTACATGGGGAAACTGAGGCACAGGGCTACCCACGTGAGCGTGGCTCAGGTCATGGAACCAAAAGGGGAAACGAAGGTAGGAATCTCACCCCAAGTCTCCTTCTCCTGCAAAGGACGATGAAGGACAAGGGGAGGACAACGGGAGGACGACGGGTCCCACTTGACTCTGCACCTTGGGCAGGCTCCCTCTGGAGGACACTGCTGGCCCCTCGGGACCTCAGGTGGAAGGCGTGGGGAAGCGGAGATTCGGGCAGCAGATGTGTGCCTGTAGGTGGGCGTCCAGCGCCAAAGTCGCCCTGTATGCTGAGCGCCAAAGTCGCCCTGTACGCCGGAGGGTCTCCGGTACAACGGAAGAAACACAGAGAGCCAGATGCCTCTGGAAAGGGCCAGTGTGCGTGGAGTGTTTCCTCTTTAGCCTTGCGTCATGTTCCTGTTTCTCAGTGATCAGAAATGACTATTGTCATTAGAACACTAAGGAGACAAAAGCTACCTTCAGCAGATATCAGCCAGGGGAGCTGAGTTTCCATGCATCCCAGCTCAGCCATGGATTCTCTCCTGACTTGGGCCGGTCCCCTCCCCTCTCTGAACCGCAATTTCCTCCTATGTAAGATCACTCCCAGGCCACCTGGAAATCTTGGGGGAGAGGGGTCAAGTCTCTGGCTTCTGCCAGACAGGTGTGGCCCTTAGGAGCACTGAGAGCGAGGCCTGCCCTCCAAACCTCAGCCACTCTGTGTGCAGAGAATGTTTCCAAAGCCTCTCTCATTCCTGGGGCTCCACCCAGAACTCTCGCAGTGGCTACAAGTGCCCCATAACAGATGAGGAGGGTGGACTCAGAGACAGGTGCACCAGGAGCCCGGGGCTGGCGATAGCCTCCTCCTCCCCTCCTTCCTGGAGTGTCCCTCCTGGCACTGAGCAGTGCCCCTCCACCCACCCCCCGCCCAGGGTATCTGGAACTCTGCCCCTCCTTCACTAGGACCTGTTTGTGTCTTTTCCTACCTGTTGTCCTCTTGTCAAAGGGGCAGCCACTTGAAGGTGGAGACAGGAGGGTCATCCCAGGCAGCCCTCGCCCCACACTCACCTGAGCCTGCCTCATGGGTTTGGGGGGGGTCCAGCCTCACATCTCCTGAGGCCTGCAGGGAGGGGCCACCGTCGAGGCTCCCCGTGAAGCTTACCCGGATGCGGGCTGCAGATGCCCCAGCTTCCTACCAGCCTAGGCTGAGCCTCTGGCTGACTCCTTCCTGACGCTCCCTCCCCCAGGCCTGGGGCTTAGTGTGTGTGTGTGTGTGTGCCCCCTCCACACTTCACCCCTGCTAAGAGGCTTTTGTCCAGGAGGGGAGAAGAGACTGGGAGCCCCAGGCCAGGCTGGGCCTCTGTGGTGGGCTCTTTGTCCCCAGCCAGTCCAGGAGGGAAGAAGAGAGCCCCTCTGCCTCCTGGAGCCTGGGGTGGGGGACACAGAGACCCTGCCTAAGGGGTCCTAGTCTGGTGCTGGGGGCACAGCCCTGCCCTGGAGAGACCCAAGCATTTCTAATCACCTCAGTGCCTCTTCTGCCCCCACCCCTGCAGGCCACATTCCAAGAGGGGCTGGCAGCTTTCTCCAGGATGAAGCTAATCCATGCCTCTGCCTGGGAATGTTGGGGGGGAGGGGGCAGAACAAAGGGTGCTGTGTCCAGGCCGCCTGAGGGCAGCTTGCTGGTGGTCCCAGCCCTCTGCCACTGCCACCCCTCCCTTGACCCGAGCAGCCGCTACTTCCTAGGAAACCCACACGTAGAAATGAGAGCGGTGGAGATGGGGCTGCAGCTCGAAGGCTTTGAGGCTGCCCTGAAGGGTTTTCCAAACCAGGGGCTGGGAGTGAGACGGCCTCCTGGGGAACAGCCGAAACCTCAGTACTCTCTGGACCCCATTTTCCAATGGGGGAGTCTCTATCCCTCAACCCCTGCCCCGACCCCCAAATAAGACACCACCAGTCCTGCAGCTGCGTCTACTTCCTTTATTTTTCATCATTTACAAAAGACATACGTACAGAGAGGGCATGTGTGGGGCACGGAGAGGGTACAAGGGTCTCCTCCCCCTGGGGGCAAAAAAGGGGGAAAGAAGTTGGGGGGCAAGACATAGGCCTCCCAGGGAGAGTCCTGGAGCCCCTGGAGGGAAAGAAATTGTCCTATCCCCCCATTCCGCCTGCTTTACTTTGAAGGTCTCTGACCCCAGGCCAGTGCTTCAGAGCTGCTTGGGTTGCCGGGTGGTCTGGGGAAGGGCAGCCACCTCTGGCCTCAGCACCCCACTTCTTGGAGCCACTGCTGTTGCTGCCGTGGCTGCCACTGCCAGCTCCGAACGGTTCTCAGGCAGGTGTGCTGGGGGAGGTAAGACCTCGGACCCCGCCTCAGCGGATGAGGGGTGCTGAGCGGTCATCGGTGATGGTGGGTCGAAGCTTGACGGTGGCAAAAGGATTTGTGCCCCTGTAGGAGGAGAGGATGGGGATGAGAGGGGCAGATGATCCCCACCTGGCTGTGCCAGGTCCTGCCTCCTGCCCCTATTCCGTCTCCCGTCTCCACCCACGCCTTGCCCCATTTCATCTTTTTCTTTTCTTTTTTTTTTTTTTTTTTTTTAATTTTTTGAGAGATGGGGTCTCACTGTGTTGCCCAAGCTGGTCTTGAACTGTCAGAGTCAAAAGATCCTCCTGCCTCAGTCTCCCTAGTAGCTGGGATTACAAGTGTGTGCTGCCACACCTGCCGCCCCCACCACCACCGTTCTGACCCCTGTTTGAGGACTCACCTCGGGAAGAGCTCCTGAGGTGGATACTGCTCCGAGGACATCAGTTTCTGCAGTGGGGGTGGGGAAGGGCTGGTTTGGTGGGGAAATGGGCGAGCAATTCCATGCTCCTCCCTTCCCGCTCCCCATGCCCATAGGGCAGAAGACAGGGCCAGAGAGCCCCTGCCATGCCAGGCTCTTGGGAAAGGAGACCCTGAGGTTCTGAAGCCCAGAATTCTGTGGGTTGCAGATCTGAGAAACCCCTGGGCCAGTGCACCACCTCGGAGGACTAACCACACCCCCATGATAAGACTGGGGTGGCTCCATAAGGAGATGCTCTCCCTGGCCTCCCCCAGCCCACACGCTGCCCTGGGACCCAGACTCAGCCCTGAGCCACCCCTCCCTGCACTGAGGAGCAGACCGAGGCCAGGTGGGCGGGTCCCCTGCCAGACACCCAGTGACAGAGCCTCGGGGTTCCTGCTCTCCTGCCTCCCTGCCCACTGGAGGCCTGGGGAGAGGGTGGGTGAGGGCTCACCTTGACGTCAGTGGCCACCCCCACGTTGCCCATGCTGCTGCGGCGGCTGCTGGGCAAGGGTGGAGGTGCAGGGCTGGGGGCACGGCTCAGCACCCGGCTTGGGGTGTGGGAGCGGGACTGACCATCCCAGTACTCCAAGGGTGCTGTGGAGTTGCCCGGCCGGTCCAGGAGGTCATTGAGGCTGTGGCTGCCCCGGAGTGGGTAGGATCTAAGTCCAGAGACAGGAGGGGAGGGAGGGAAGGGGGTTGGGGCAGGCCTGGCCAATCCCTTGTCCTGCCAGTGGCTGGGGCACCTTAGGGAGGAGGCATCCGACAGCTTCCTCCCCAACCTGCATGAAAGAAGACTGTGGACTGGAGGAAGGTACTGACAGGAGGCAGAGGGATGGACACAGTGACCTTCAGTGCAGAGAGAGGGGCTCCGGCCTGGTGGTTTTCCAGAGGCTAAAGGGGGTTGGGCCCGCTGAAGACTGCACCTTGCCACCTGGGCGAGGTGACTCACGCCTGTAATCTCAGCACTTTGGGAGGCTGAGGCAGGTGGATCATCCGAGGTCAGGAGTTCAAGACCAGCCTCACCAACATGGTGAAATCTCGTCTCTAATAACAATACAAATATTAGCTGGGCGTGGTGGTGCACGCCTATAGTCCCAGCTACTCGGGAGGCTGAGGCAGGAGAATGGCTTGAACTTGGGAGGTGGAGGTTGAAGTGAGCAGAGATCATGCCACTGCCCTCCAGCCTGGGTGACAGAGCAAGACTCCTCAAACAAAAACAAAAACCATGAATGCACCTTGCAGATCCTCCCTGCTGGGCAGTGACACCCTCACCAGAGTCCTCACCCCCTCCCCACTCCTGATGACTCAGGTACCTGGAAGGCAGCTCATTCACGGGGTTCATGGGCTTCATGGGCGTCATGGGTGTTATGGGTATCATGGGGGTCACGGGGGTCATGGGATTCATGGGCCCCTCTTCCAGAGCCTTCACATAGGCCTCAGGGAACCAGCCACTCCTGTGGGGCAGAGGCAGAGGGTCCTTCAAGCCAGGCCCAGGGACAATGACCAAAAGAAAACATCCTTCTCTCAGGGTCACCGCAAGCGACTTCACCTGGAATTGACTGATTACAATCAATTCCGTATGTTTACTTCTGTTTCACCTGCGAGTGCCTACTGATGATGAAACACACTGTCACTTTCCCTAACAGGCTATGCGAGTCCCAGGATGGATAATGACATTCCCAGAGCATCCCAGGAGGGTGTGACAGCTGCAGTCTAGAAGGTTCTATCTTCAGCACACCATCCTCACCGTGGGTCTGTGAAGCAGGCATCCCTGTCGTTGGTGTTCTCGCTCCCCACTGACCCCCTTGCGTTCCTGTCCCTGTGGTCACCTGCCCAGCTATGGACCTTCAGGCTTAACTAAGAGCCCCTCCAAGCATCACACACCCTCCACTCACCTGTCTATACTCCATCCCCTGTGTAGCCACAAATCCATCCAGCACCCCCCGACACTCACACCTCTCCAATCACCCATCAGTGTCTAGTCCCCACATCCAAGCATCCTCCCACATCCCCAACCACTTAGTCAGTGACCCCCCATTTATGCCCATCCACGTGTATGCACAGACCTCCACCTACCCACACGCCCCTCCCCTGGTCCACCCATCTGCCTGTCCACCCTCCACTCGGCACAGGTCCACCCATCCATCCGTGGGCTGGTTTGCGCAGCCACCACCCGCTTAGCCGTGCACGCATTCATCCTGCGTGTCCTCTCTCTTGCAGCAGGGGTGGGAGGGGGCACCGCACACTCCCCTGCCCATAAAGGCCCAAGGGGGCACTGCCTGGCTCCAGCCAGCCCCATCTGCCCCGTTTTCCCCTGCAAGACAGTGGTGCCTGCCCATTCCCTCTGCTAACTGCCGACCCTGCTGTCCTCCAGGCTTTCTGGTGACCTCACTGTATGAAACTCCCCAACTCCTTCTCCACACCAGGTGTAAAAACAGCCGGGTTTAGGTGCTTTAAGGATTTCCACTGAGCGTGACCGCAAAGAGGTGAGCAGGTTTCAGCCCCCTCTCCCAGCCCAGGCCCCTGCATCGGAGCTCCTCTGCAGAGGGGAGGCAGCCTCCTCCCAGAGGCAGAAGGGCACATAGTAGGTGCTCAAGGAATAGGATTTCTGCCATTTCCACACTTTTGGAAGAATCTGCCCATCCCCCATCCTCTGCCCCCTCTCAAAAGCCGCCATTCTGAACTTGGTAAGGTGGCTCTTCCTACTCCCACTGAACGAATGAGGAAACTGAGGCAGGGCGTGGGGGCCGGGAGGAGAAGAGCATTGTCCGAGGCCTTCAGGGAAGGCCAGGGAAGCCTAAGTCTGGCAGGTCCCCGGGTCCTCGGCCCCCAGGGCCTTCTTCCCAACCCAACCTCGGTCCCTGCAAGGCTCCCACTCACGCGGACGAGCCCTCCAGCTTGCCGTAGAGCCAGCCGTTCTGGGCCTCGGGCACCAGCACCTCCACCACGTCCCCGGCGGCGAAGCGCAGCAGCGTGTGGTTGGCGCCCTCAGAGTGGGAGACCAGGGCGCGGACCCTCCTGGCGCCCCCGCCACCCCCGCCGCCGCCCGGCCGCTCGCCAAAGGAGTTGGAGCGCGAGCGCTGGGTGCTGCTGCTGTAGAGCGAGGCTGCGGGTGGGAGAGCGCGGCGGCACGTGGGTGGGAAGTTCTCCCTCGCGTCTGCCCTCCATCCCTTCTGCTGCAGCCCCACCCCCGCGCCCCTCCAGGCCCTCCCCCCGCCCCAGGATGGGGGCACTCACAGGCCGACGGCGTGCGGGGCAGGGACCTACGGTCTGGCTCCAGCTGGGACGCGGGCCTCGGGTCGGGCTCCGGGCCGTAGGAGCCGGAGCTATGCCGGCTGCGGGGGGAGCTGAACTCTCCCAGGGGCCTCGGGGGCTGCGGGGGAGACGGGCAGGGGAGGGTGGGGCGGGGAGGGCGGGGGCCGCTCCCTAGTCCAGCCCCCACCCCCAGTCCCAGGCGTCGGTGTAGGGGTTCTGGGGGCGGAGGCCTGGCCACCACGGGGGCGCCGAGAACGCGCCGGGGCGGAAGGGTGGGCCGGGATGCGCGGCGTAAAGCGGCAGCCGGCGGGGCAGGAGGCTCCAGGCCGGAGGCCTGAGGCCCCAGGGCCTCACGGGGGGCGGCGGGGGCGCGAACCGCGGCGGGGGCACGAACGGCGGCGGGGGCGCCCAGGTCCTCACCATGTCCAGGCGGGTGGGCGTCAGGCGGCCCGAGGGGTATGGTGGCCCCAGCGCAGGGCCCAGCAGGCCCGGGGAGTGGGCGCGCGACGGGCTGCGGCTGGCCTCCGACTGCTCCTTCCACAGCAGCACGCGGTTCTGGAGCATCCCCCGGGCCTGTCCGGGTGGGGACACCGGGGTCAGCCAGGTCCGGGAGACTCCCTGAATCCTAGGGACCCAAAGTGGCACCCTCAGCCTGAGAGCTCGGTCCCTGCCAGCTCTGGACGACCAGATTTTCTAGCTGGACGGAGCCAGAAGACCGCTGTGGTGTCACTTGGGGTCAGCTCACCGTACACCCTGCACCCTCCACTTTTGGCAAAGGCGCCTCCGTTTTCCATGAACAGCTTCCCCTGACCCCACCTCCGCGCCTCAGTGACTGTGTTTTGAATGGGGCTGTCCTGACCGCCCAGCTTCAGGGCTGGGGGAGCACCTGGGCCTGGCCACTCAATGGCCCCATCCTCCTGCCTGCAGTGATGGCCTTAGGGATGGCGCTTAGTGAGAAACTGCGACCAGAGAACCCAGTCCCATTACTTACCCTGTAACACTCTGGAAAATGCTTTTTTTTTTTTTTTTTTTAGATGGAATCTGGCTCTGTTGCCCAGGCTGGAGTGCAGTGGTGTGATCTCGGCTCACTGCAACCTCCACCTCCTGGATTCAAGAGATTCTCCTGCCTCAGCCTCCCAAGTAGCTGGGACTACAGGCATGTGCCACCATGCCCAGCTAATTTTTGTGTTTTTAGTAGAGATGGGGTTTCACCATGTTGGCCAGGCTGGTCTGGAACTCCTGCCCTCAGCCTCCCAAAGCGCCGGGATTACAGGCCTATGAGTCACTATGCCTGACCTAAAATTTCTTTCAATGATATTGACCTTTCTGTGTTGTCACTCAGTCACCTCCATAAATTAAATCCCGGGTACAATCAGAATTGTTTTCCAGCTATAAAGATCTCTCCCTCTTCTTTTCAAAATCCCTCTCCCTCAAGGCCTAGCTCAAGACTGTCACCTTAAGAAAAGCTCCCCCTGGCCGGGGTGCGGTGGCTCACACCTGTAATCCCAGTGCTTTGCGAGGCCGAGGCGGGCAGATCACCTGAGGTAGGGAGTTCAAGACCAGCCTGACCAACATTGATAAACCCTGTCTCTACTAAAAATACAAAAAATTAGCTGGGCGTGGTGATGCATGCCTGTAATTCCAGATACTCGGGAGGCTGAGGTAGGAGAATCACTTGAACCCAGGTTTCAGTGAGCTGAGACTGCACCACTGCACTCCAGGCGGGGCAACAAGAGTGAACCTCTGTCTCCAAAAAAAAAAGAAAAGCTTCCCTTGTGGAACAGCGACTCTGTGCCAAGCCCTGCTTTAAATGCTTTATCTGCATTATCTTACTTGATTCTCACAATAGCCCTAGTGGTAGGTGCAATTATTATCTCCAGTTTATAAAAGATGCCGAGGGTCAGAGAAGTGAAGTGACTGGCTCGAGGTCTCACATCCAGTAAGCAATGAAGTGGTCTGTATCGGTCTTTCCTGGACGATGCACCCTCTGATTACACCTTTCAGTGATTTCTGCCTTGAACCTGGCTCCATGACCAACAACCTCAGGTCAAGTTCAGGCAGCAATGATGGGAAGGCTCAGTGCCTCCCATCACAGGAGCAGCTAGCCTTGCTGGTCACTAAGTGGACGGCCCCTCTGTTTCCTTGCGGTAACTAATTAGCAGAATAGCACAAAGAGAAACCCAAAGGCCTTCGTTCCCAAGTTTCAGAGGCATAAGCAAAGTGAGAGCATTAGGTTCTGCGTATCATATTTTAAAAGGGGTTTGAAAGTGTATCATTGGATTGTTTGTAACATGAAGGATAAATGCTTAAGGGGATGGATGCCCTATTCTCCAGCATATGATTACTACACATTGTATGCCTGTATTGAAACATCTATCAAATGTGTACCCCATAAATATATACACCCACTGTGTAACCACAAAAATTAAAATAAATGGTGGCTGAGAAGAAGCACTGCATAGAGTTTTCAAACCATAAAGGAGGCCATGGGAAAAAATTTAAAAATATATATACGAAGTGGAAAAGCCATTCTAAGTATGACACTAAACCATAAACTCAAAAAGAAAAGACTGATACATTTTACTAAATAAAAATAACGTTTTTGCTGGGCACGGTGGCTCACACCTGTAATCCCAGCACTTTGGGAGGCTGAGGTACAGGTCAGGAGTTGGAGACCACCCTGACCAACATGGTGAAACCCCGTTGGTTTCACTAAATACAAAAAGTTAGTCAGGCATGGTGGTACATGCCTGTAATCCCAGCTACTTGGGAGGCTGAGGCAGGAGAATAGCTTGAACCTGCGAGGCGGAGGTTGCAGTGAGCCAAGATCGCCATTGCACTCAAGCCTGGGCAACAAGAGTGAAACTCTGTCTCAAAAAATAAATAAATAAATAAATAATGTTTTCATACGACAAAACCAACCATAACACAGGAAAATGATGAATGGCAAACTGGTTATCATATCTGCAACTCATCACCAAGAAAAAGCTGCTTTAGTAACATATCAAGAGCTCTTACAAATTAATTAAAAAAGTGGATGAAAAGATACTGACATGTCACAGCACAGAAAACCAAATGGCTTTGAAACATGAGAAGATGTCAAACTCGCTTTTAAGACAAGTATGAGGTAAAGCCACACTGAAATATCATTTTTACCTTTCTGATTAGCAAAGATCAGAAAGTTTGCTCATGCACTGTTGTCAAGGGGTGCAGGAGCACAGAAACTCACACGTTACTGATGGAAGTATAAATTGGTGCAACCAATGACCATATTCTTGGGCTCATCAACTCCACTTCTAGAAATTTATCCTGGAGATAACATTTGCACAGCTGCAGTAAATCAGAGAAGTGGCCGGGCGTGGTGGCTCTCATCTGTAATCCCAGTATTTTGGGATGCTGAGGCGGGTGGATCACCTGAGGTCAGGAGTTTGTAACCAGCCTGGCCAACATGGTGAAACCCCATCTCTACTAAAAATACAAAAAATTAGCCAGGCATGGTGGCAGGCGCCTGTAATCCCAGCTACTCGGGAGGCTGAGGCAGGAGAATCGCTTGAACCCGGGAGGTGGAGGTTGCAGTGAGCCGAGATCGCACCACTGCACTCCAGCCTGGGCAACGAGAGTGAAACTCGGTCTCAAAACAAAACAAAACAAAACAAAAACAAAATAAAAAACTGGGGAAGCTAAGGGTAAGGTAGGAAGGCATGTTATTGACTAGACTTGAACTAAGACTAATTATTGAAGATGAATAAGACATTTCTCATTCAACTTACTGTGCCCAGGCACCTAGAGCTCTTTAAATCTTATTCTAAGTGTGCCTTCTTTTTTTGTTTTTTGAGACAGAGTCTCACTCTGTCACCCAGGCTGGAGTGCAGTAGCACAATCTCAGCTCACTGCAACCTCCGCCTTCTGGGTTCAAGCCATTCTTGTGCCTCAGCCTCCTGAGTAGCTGAGATTACAGGCACCCACCACCATGCCCGGCTAATTTTTGTGTTTTTAGTAGAGACAGGGTTTCACTATGTTGGCCAGGCTGGTCTCGAACTCCTGACCTTGTGATCTGCCCACCTTGGCCTCCCAAAGTGCTGGGATTACAGGTGTGAGCCACCACCCTCGGCCCTAAGTGTGCCTTCTACTTATAAATAAAACAACAAGTAAATATATTTGCTTAGCTCTCTTAAGAGTTGTATATTGGATGTTCTAAAGTCCATCTGGGTCAGACAACAAGTTACTTGCTCCCTATGTGATATGGTTTGGATATCTGTCCTCTCCAAATCTCATCTTGAAATGTGACCCTCAGTGTTGGAGGTGGGACCTAGTGGGAGGTGTTGGGTCATGGGGGCAGCTCCCTCATAAATGGCTTGGTGCTCTACCCCACGGTAATGAGTTCATGGAAGATCTTCTTGTTTAAAAGGGTGTGGCAGCCGGGCGTGGTGGCTCACACCTGTAATCCCAGCACTTTGAGAGGCCGAGGTGGGTGGATCATCGGAGGTCGGGAGTTCAAGACCAGCCTGGCCAACATGGTGAAACCCCATCTCTGGTAAAAATACAAAAAGTATCTGGGTGTGGTGGTGCATGCCTGTAATCCCAGCTACTCAGGAAGCTGACGCAGGAGAATTGCTTGAACCTAGGAGGAGGAAGTTGCAGTGAGCCGAGATCATGCCATTGGAATCCAGCCTGGGAGATAAGAGCGGCACCCCCCACCCCCACTGGCTCCCTCTCTGGCTATGAGCTTCCCTTTGCCTTCTGCCATGATTTTAAGCTTCCAGAGCCTTCACCAGGAGCAGATGCTGGCAATGCACTTGTACAGCCTGCAGAACTAGAGCCAAATAAGCCTCTTTTTAAACTAAGTTAACCCAGCCTCAGGCATTCCTTTAAGGCAATGCACAACGATGAACCCCATGTGTAGGGGAAAATCTGTTCAAGCCACAGCTCCCTCCCGAAGGGCCCTCACCCACCCCGAAGCAGTCACAGAGGGGCTCAGCTCTTCTCTTAATGTTGGTGGTTAACTGTTTAACAGGCAAAAAGGAGTTTAACACAGGTAAAAAAAGAGTTTCCTTCCAAAGGAGCTATATCCATAGCCAAGAGGCACAGGAAAAGATGTTCAATGTCACTGGTCACCTTGGAACTGCAAATCGATACTGCAGTAAGATGCTGCTTCACACCTGCTGGGATGGCTACCATCAAAAAGACAGTAACAGGCTGGCACGGGGGCTCACACCTGTAATCCCAGCACTGTGGGAGGCGGAGGCAGGCAATCACAAGGTCAGGAGATCGAGACCATCCTGGCCAACACGGTGAAACCCCGTCGTTACTAAAAAAACAAAAAAAAAAAACAAAAAACAAACTAGTTGGGCATGGGGGTGCATGCCTGTAAACCCAGCTACTCGGGAGGCTGAGGCAGGAGAATGGCTTGAACCAGGGAGTCGGAAGTTGCAGTGAGCTGAGATAGAGCCACTGCACTCCAGCCTAGCGACAGAGCAAGACGCTGTCTAAAAAAAAAAAAAAAAAAAAAAAAGACAATATCAAATAGTAGTGAGGATGTGGAACAGCTGGAACCCTCATAAATTGCTGATGCTGATGAACATGGAAACTTCTAGACGTTCCTCAAACAGTTAAACATAGAGTAACCATATGGCCCTGCAATTCTACTCTTATATCCCAAGAGAAATGCAAACATATGTCCACGAAAAGACATGCACATGGGTGCTCAGGGCAGCCTGGCTCATGATAGCCAAAAGGTGGAAGCAATCAGGCGTCTATCAGCTGACATCTGAGTAAATGAGTAAATACAATGTGGTCCATCCAAGCGATGGAATATTATTCAGCAATAAAAAGGAAGCCAGTCGCAAAGGAGCACATATTATATGATTCCATTTTTGTTTTGTTTTTTTTTTGGGGATGAAGTCTCGCTCTGTCGCCCAGGCTGGAGTGCAGAGGTGCAATCTTGGCTCACTGCAACCTCCGCCTCCCGGGTTCAAGCTATTCTCTGACTCAGCATCCCAAGTAGCTGAGATTACAGGTGCCCACCACCATGCCCAGCTAATTTTTGTATTTTTTTTTTTTTTTTTTTTGTAGAGACAGGGTTTCACCATCTTGGCCAGGCTTATCTTGAAATCCTGACCTTGTTATCCACCCACCTTGGCCTCCCAAAAGGCTGGGATTATAGGCGTGAGCCACTGCACCTGGCCAATATGATTCCGTTTATATGAAATGTCCAGAAGGGAAAATGTATTGAGACAGAAAATAGATTACTGTTCGTCTAGGGCTGGGGTGGGTGGGAGGACTGGGACTGACAGCTAAGGGGTACCAGTTTGTATTTTTGGTTTTATGGTTTGTTTTGTGAGATGGAGTTTTCCTCTTGTTGTCCAGGCTGGAGTGCAATGCTGCGATCTCAGGTCACTGCAACCTCCACTTCTGGGATGCCAGCGATTCTCCTGCCTCGGCCTCCCGAGTAGCTGGGATTACAGGTGTGTGCCACCACGCTTGACTAACTTTTGTATTTTTAGTAAGATGGGGTTTCACTGTTTGCCTCAGTGGTCTCGAACTCCTGATCTCAGGTGATCCTCCCACCTCGGCCTCCCAAAGTGCTGGAATTACAGGCATGAGCCATCGTGCCCAGCCGGGGTACTGGGTTTTTGTGGTGGGGGGTTCTGAAAATATTTTAAGCTTGATTGTGGTGACAGACGCATAACTCTGTGAACATACTACAAACCAGAAAGTGTTTACTGTAAAAGGGTGAATTGTATGTGAATTATATCTCAATAAAACTGTTTTTCAAAAAAGGAAAACTGTTTCTCCTGTGGACCTTTTGTGGAAGAGTAGGGGAAGAGAAGGCTGAGCCTGGGGTTGGGTGAGGCAGTGACAGTGGGCAGATGGGAGCCTGAGCTGAGGTCTGGGTCTCTGGATCCAGCCATGTCCCTCTGGGCTCCTGGGTTCAGATCCAGAGACATGGGGAGGGCCCGGCAGGGATAAGAAACCCGAGTCAGGGCCGGGTGCAGTGGCTCAAGCCTGTAATCCCAGCACTTTGGGAGGCTGAGGCAGGCAGATCACCTGAGGTCAGGAGTTCAAGACCAGCGTGGCCAACATGGTGGTGAAACCCTGTCTCTACTAAAAATACAAAAGTTAGCCAAGCGTGGTGGCACACACCTGTAATCCCAGCTATTCGGGAGGCTGAGGCAGGAGAGTTGCTTGAATCTTGGAGGTGGAGTTTGCAGTGAGCCAAGATGGCACCGTTGCACTCCAGCCTGGACAACAAGAGCAAAACTTCCAGCAACATAGTGAAACCCTGTCTCTTATAAAAACAAAAAAATTAGCCAGGTGTGGTAGTGCGTGCCTGTAATCCTGGCTACTCAGGAGGCTGAGGCAGGAGAATCGTTTGAACTCGGGAGGCAGAGATTGCAGTGAGCTGAGATTGCACTACTGCATTCCAGCCTGGCTGACAGAGCGAGACTCCAAAAAAAAAAAAAAAAAAAATCTGTTGAATAAATGAACCAACAAATGACATTGGAAAAACGCAGGGAAAATAGTCAGCTATACATTAGTAATAGAAGATATACTTAACATATGACGAGATAAGCAAAGAGAAGGGAAAGTAGAAAGAGCAGTATTAATATCAGACAAGGCGGAATTAAAAGCATCAAACTTGATTAAGAGAGACATTAAGTACATAAATGGCAATATTTACAAAGAAGGTAGAATAGTCATAACCAAAAATGCACCAAACAACATAGCAGCTAAATTCAGACAGCGGAATCTATTAGAAATACAATGAAATAGGAGAGAGTCTGACTGGTCTAGCAGACAGAACAAAGTAAGGGCATAGTGGATTTAAATAATATGATAAAATGGCCAGGTGTGGTGGCTCATGACTGTAATCCCAGCACTTTGGGAGGTCAAGCAAGGCAGGCAGATTGTTTGAGGTCAGGAGTTTGAGACTAGCCTGGCCAATATGGCGAAACCCTGTCTCTACTAAAAATACAAACATTAGCCAGGCATAGTGGCGAATGCCTGTAATCCTAGCCACTTGAGAGGCAGAGGCAGGAGAATTGCTTGAACTGGGAGGCAGAGGTTGCAGTGAGCCGAGATCATGCCATTGCACTCCAGCCTGGGCAACAAGAACGAAACTCTGTCTCAAAAAAAATAAACAATATAATAAAATTAATAGACAATAACTGAACCAACCTATCCATTAATGAATTTGTGAATTGTGAGAATATACAAGCAGGCATTAAAAAATAGTCTGCACATGAATAAATAAATGCATGAATTAGTGAACGCATTAAAAAATAAACAAAATCATGAGTGAATACATGACTGAATATACAGTGATAGAAGCAAACCCAGAAACAAAGGAAGAAATGGATGGAGAGAGCAAAGTAAAATGAATTCCTACAGGCAGGCAGGAAGGGAGGGAAGAGGGAAGAAAGAAGGGAAATCTCTGTGTACAGCAGCTAAGGTGCAGCTCCCAGAAGCGCCCCGCTGGCTGCCCCCCAGTGCAGCTCACCCGGCTGAAGAACTGCAGGAAAGTGTTGGAAAGTAGCAGGTGCTTCTCCGCCAGGAAGCGGTAGCGCCGCTTTTCTTCCAGTTCAGCTGCCCGCTGACTCTCAGACACGAAGGCCTGCATCTGGGCGTGCAGCCGGTTCACACTCTCCTAGGGGAATGAGAGTTCTGGCTGGGGGCGGTGGGTGAGTGTCTCATCCTCCCCCTCCCCCACAGGCACCTGCTGTTCAAGCCTCCTGTCCTTCCTGACTGCCCCCTCCCCAAGCCCAACCCCCATCACCCAGCCCATCCTAGCTCCTGAGCCTGCCCCATCATGGGCATCCTTGTCCTTATGAGTCTGGGCCCTGCGTCCTCCTTGCCTGGGTTCTTGTCACAGGCAGGGCTGGAGGTGTCTGAGGGTGTCTGAGCCATCGCTCTGTCCCTGGCACCCAGGACAAGCCCAAATATGGGATTGGTGGGCAGAGGGATGGAGGGGGATGGATTTAATGAGAATATGAATGAGTAGATTAATAGCCCCTACCTGGGGGGAAGGTTCGGAGGAGAGAGACATGAGCTTACTTAAAAGAGCCAGGAGCCAGGAGCCAGGAGAGGAGACCCGAAGGGAGGTAGAAGGTTAATCCATGGGTTTGGATCTTGGAGACAGAGGCCAGGGATGGGGCCCCAGGCTCAGGAGCGAATAATGGCCTTAGCCGGGGTAGGATACCACTGCCTGGCAGGAGGGAGGGGAGGAGGGTGGGCAGCTGGTGGATGACACCTTTGTCACCATGTACAGGCGAGCAATTTTCTCGATGAAGTAGGAGAAGGGGGAGGTGGGATGGGGTTGCTGGAGAGGCCAGGAGATTCTAGAGAAGGCCAGGAAGCCACGGGGCAAGGAGCGGCGCTGGGCGTGGCCCTGGGAGCTAGTGACGCCCACCCCCCCGCCCCCCGGGGGCTGGCTGCTCTCCCCAGCCATGATCCTCACAGTTGGGGTGGTGCTTGGTGGGGGAGCTCAAGGGGGTGTTCGGGGTTCCCAGATCCCGGTCTCGCCCCCAGGTCTGCCCACCGCCCTTCCCAGCCCTCCCGGGCTTCCCGGGCCACCCTCCTTCCCTCTTCCGGCCCTCGCACCTTCATCTCCCGCACGTTCTTGTCCCTCTTGCGCTCCATGCGCCACAGCTCAGACATGCACTTCTCCAGGTTGGCCGCTCGGTGGCGGTACTCGATCTCATAGTGCTGGCGGCTGTCCTGGGGGAGGGTGGAGTGGGAAAGGAAGAATCCCCTCACATCAGAGAGCTCAAGACACCCCTTCCAGAGATCAGGGCCCTGGAAGTTTGGAGACTGGGAGCTCAGCTGGGAACCTGGATAATCTGGGGCCAGTCAACGCTCAGCACTGGCCTCTGTGTGCCCACCTGTCAAACAGAAGAGGTGGTCCTGCCTGCAAGGGGCTAGGGGCTGAGTGGGGAGGTCAGACTCACTTTGATGAACTGCATGTCCAGCTTGGTGTTCTTCTCCATGTGCTGCAGCAGGTCTCCATGGAATGTCTGCACCTGTGTGGAGTGCAGGGTGAGGGTGATCAAGGCCCCCCTACTGTTCCCAGGCCCCAGTACCCCCTTGCACTTTCTGCTGTAAGAGACTTCCCACCATGCTCCTAGCATACAGGCACCTGCCCACCTGTCTGAGACACGGAGACAAGAAGAGTGCCTGGTTGGAGGGTGGATGAAATGGTTAAACGCTCAGGCCGAGTGCGGTGGCTCCTGCCTGTAATCCCAAGACTTTGAGAGACCAAGGTGGGCGGATCATGAGGTCAGGAGTTCGAGACCAGCCTGGCCAACATGGTGAAACCCTCCTCTCTACTAAAAATACAAAAATTAGCTGGGCATGGTGGTGGGCGCCTGTAATCCCAGCTACTCAGGAGGCTGAGGCAGGAGAATTGCTTGAACCGGGAAGGTGGAGGTTGCAGTGAGCCAAGATTGTGCCACTGCACTCCAGCCTGGGCAACATGAGTCAGACTATGTCTCCTCAACAAAAAAAAAAAGAAAGAAACAAACCAACAGAAACGGTTAAACACTCACAATATTTAGTGTAGTACTGCCTGGAGACAAACCCTTGATAAGTGTGTCAAAGTCTTCTGGCTCTTACTTTTTGTCTTATTCTTAGTCTGTGCTTTTATATGTCATTCCCTCTGCCTGGGATTTTCCTGCCAGTTTCTGTGCCCCCTCCGCTGGGAAGCCTTCCTGATTTCCCCAGGCAGAATCCATTGCTCTCTCGTTTTGTTTCTGGGATGTGTGCGTATTTGTTCTTCCATTGTTCATTCCTCTAGTTGTATACAGAATTTATGGCCAGGCCTCTACGCATAGCCCCTTGGATCTGCTATGGGCATGGCTCACCTCTGTCCTCAGCACCACGGGCAGGGCACAGCCCAGCAAAAACACTCAGAAGCTGTTGAGGTCTCAGATTGGCCTGGGAGATAACAGGTTCCCATGACAAGTGGATGTCTGGCCACCAGGGCAGGAGAGGAAAGGATCCTGGGCTCAGGCTCAGAAGTTTGTCCTCATTCTAGTTCTGCCTCCTATTTGCTTTGTGACTTTGGACTCTGGGCCTTAGTTGCCCCATCTGTAACAAGAAAGGCTTGCCCAGACCAGGCATGGTGACTCATGCCTGTAATCCCAGCACTTTGGGAGGCCAAGGTGGGTGGATCACCTGAGGTCAGGAGTTCAAGACCAGCCTGGCCAACATGGTGAAAACCCCATCTCTACTAACAATGCAAAAATTAGCTGGGTGTGGTGCCATGTACCTGTAAGTCCCAGCTACTTGGGAGGCGGAGCCAGAAGAATCGCTTGCATCTGGAAGATGGAGGCTGCAGTGAGCTGAGATCATGCTACTGCACTCCAGCTTGGGCAACAGAGTGAGACTTCATCTCAAAAAAAAAAAAAAGAGCTCGGGCACAGTGGCTTACACCTGTAATCCCGACACTTTGGGAGGCAGAGGCAGATGGATCACCTGAGGTCGGAAGTTCGAGACCAGCCTGACCTACATGGAGAAACTCTGTCTCTACTAAAAATACAAAATTAGCTGGGTGTGGTGGCACATGCCTGTAATCCTAGCTACTCAGGAGGCTGAGGCAGGAGAAT
>CAUYLG010002992.1:0-89308 GCA_963573385.1 Cacajao melanocephalus
CCCTGCCCGGCTGGCCCTCCCCGCTGGCCCTCCCCGGCTGGCCCTGCCCGCTGGCCCTGCCCGCTGGCCCTGCCCGGCTGGCCCTGCCCGCTGGCCCTCCCCGGCTGGCCCTCCCCGGCTGGCCCTGCCCGCTGGCCCTGCCCGCTGGCCCTGCCCGCTGGCCCTGCCCGGCTGGCCCTCCCCGCTGGCCCTCCCCGGCTGGCCCTGCCCGCTGGCCCTGCCCGCTGGCCCTGCCCGCTGGCCCTGCCCGGTCTCAGCAGCTCTTGGACCTCTTGTGCACACTCCAGGGTTACCTTGGTGGCTTGGCTTTTGGCTAAGGGGATAAAGCTAAAAGGAAAACGCCGGACGTGGCCAGATTGGATGTATGAAGGTCTCATTCGCTTAGAAATTAGGTCAGACGCAGGCGATGCAGCCCCGGCCTCTCCCAGGCCGTGACACAGCATCCTTTGGCGCACACGTAGAGGGGGTCTTCAGGCTTGGAGAGGAGAATTTGCGAACAAGCGAGGGAGTCCAAACAGTGTGGCCCTTTCCAGGAAGGGTCAGTTGCTTGCAGGAGAGGTCACAGCGGTGCAGGCGCTCATGGGCAGGTTCCATGTCCACCTGCTGGCTGGGGCAGCCGTGGCACAGGCAGATGGAGGAGGCCCTGGTCCCCACCTCACTGGCCAGATGGAGGGGGTGTCACTCCTGGTGATGTCTTTCCCACCAAGGAGCTCAGCTGTGCACTGGGGTGTGTACACCCGTGTGTGTGCACACGTGTGTGTGTGTGCATGTGCCTCTGTGTGTAAGAGAAAGAGGACGTAGGGAGAGAGGAGAGGAGGACAGGAGAGAGGGGACGTGTATCTGGGCATGGGGTGGACAGGCTCACATTGGCACTTTTCACAAAGGGCCTTTGCTCTAATTGTGCACGTGTGTGTGTGAGTGTGGGCACTGAGTTGGTGCGTTTATCGGTGTGTAGGAGTTGTGTAGGAGCAAGTGTGAGTGTGCATTCACACAGATACCCTGCCAGGAGAAGAAACTGCTGACCGGGCGAGCGCTGGCCTGGACCCCTCCCATCTTGGCAGGGCCCTGGGGGGCTCCCTCTGCAGGGGCTGGCCGCCCAGGCCGTCCTCCACCCCTTCAGGCAGCTGCCTCCCTCTGCCAGCTCCAAACCAGCTGAGGCCGTCCCCAGGGTCCAGGACCTCCCCTGCAGGGACCTCCGTCTCTCAAGGCCTCTCCTCTTCCCCAGTCCTTCTGAGAGCCCCCATCAGTGAGCGGATGGGCAGGAACCGACGGTCCCTGAGCCCAAGCACAGCCGCTTACCCAGGAGGCCCCTCCTCGGAGCTGCCCTGGGCCGGAGGCTGCTCAAAGCCAGTCTCCAAATCCAGATGGCAGCAACCACTGACCAGGCACCACCAGGACCTGCCAAAGGCTGCGCCAGAGCCAGGGTGCGCTTGTGCGGCCCGCAGGGCCTGAGCACCTCCCCAAGGGCCAGGCAGGTGACCAGGGGGTATTTATAGGCCTGCCCTGTGGAGGGTCACCTCTCCATCAGCAGCCCTCCAGAGAGGGCAGATTTGATGGAACGAGACAAAGTTTCTCCCCTCAGCCTTGAAAATGCTCCGCCAGGCTGGACGAGCAGGAAGCTAGAGCGGGTAATAGAAATAGATGCTGTGATCAAAGAACACGGTAATTTCAGAGAAAAAGCTCCCAGCTGGCATCGCCTGAGATCAGGCAGCCGAGGGTTTGGTGAGCAGGAAGCTTGCTGGAAGCATTGTTTCCACAGGGCTGTGTTGAGGAAGCAAATTGTCCTATAGAGAGAGACACTCGCTGGGTTGTGTGTGTGTACGTGTGTGTGTGCGCGCGCGTGTAAGTGTGCGTGTGTGTGTGCATGTGTGTGTGTTCCTCCCTTTCTCCTTAGAAAAACAAGAGGCGAAAGGCAAGTTGGCAATTCGCTGACACCCGCTCATAGGGCTTTAGGAAAATGGCCGGGGCCCCCAGGCCTCTGGGTCCCAGAGTCTGGCTGGGCCAGCACTGCCCTCTCCTGTTGAGAGAAGATGCTGGCACTCGCCGGCCAGAGCCGGGCACTGGCGCCTCCATCCCAGTCCAGGAGGTTCCCAGGAGTAGGATATTCACTTCTCTCAGGCAGGGAAAAGTCCCTCTGAGTCGGGCCCTGCCCGGGTTGACCTCCTGTCCCTGTTAACCTCCAACCATCTCCAAAGGGTGGCCCAGTACTTCCAGGAGCCCCAAAGTCTGGACTCCCGTAGTTGGGGCCTCCTAAGAACCTCAAGAACTGTCTATGTCACCCCAGAGGCTGCCTTCTCCTGGGGTGCAGGTGGCAGGACCCAGGGCAGAGAGGGGAGGCAGGAGAAAGCTGGTAACACTGTGAACTTCTAGACAGCAGGAGACGCAGGCTGCATGCTCAGTGCCTTGCTCCCACCCCTGCTAGAAAAGCAGCAGAAGTGAAGAGGAAGGCAGGGTGGGCCCTGAGCCAGCTTGCCCCAAATCCACTGATGGAGTGGCAGACGCCATCAAATGCCTTCGCTTTGCCAGTGCCCCGCCCTGGGGAGCAGGCTTGCCTTCCAGGGACTTCTGAAAATCTTGGCCCCCAAACTAGCAACGCCGTGGGGAGGGAGGGTGGGAACAGCAGTGGCAAGCCGGTTCTCCAGCAGAGAGGGTGGAAGACGGCAGGATCTGGGCCAACCGGCCCCGGGATCTGTGCTGGTCACGGGAGGCCAGCCTTGGAGTGGGCGCATGCACCCTAACGTATGTTTCCACATGCTCATGCGTGCACAGGTGTGCACACTCAGATATGCACACTCATAGAATACCTGCACGCCTGCCCCCCCACCCACAGACGCTTATGCACACAGACACGCATGCACCTGCCTTATGTGTGTATGTAGGCAGACACGCATGCACAGTACTCAGTATACACCGTGGCCGTCGGCGCGCACCTGGACAGCCTGCTTCCGGCCCGGTCCCGCCCCTCCCGCGGCTTCCTGTCATTTCATGCGGTTTGTTTGGCTTCTGCTGATGTTTCAGGTGAGGTCTGCCACAAGTCCTACACGCAGTTCTCCAACCTGTGCCGGCACAAGCGGATGCACGCCGACTGCCGCACGCAGATCAAGTGCAAGGACTGCGGGCAGATGTTCAGCACTACCTCCTCCCTCAACAAGCACCGGCGCTTCTGTGAGGGCAAGAACCATTACACACCGGGCGGCATCTTCGCCCCGGGCCTGCCCTTGACCCCCAGCCCCATGATGGACAAGGCGAAACCCTCCCCCAACCTCAACCATGCCAGCCTGGGCTTCAGCGAGTACTTCCCCTCCAGGCCGCACCCGGGGAGCCTGCCCTTCTCCACTGCACCTCCCGCGTTCCCTGCGCTCACCCCCGGCTTCCCGGGCATCTTTCCTCCATCCTTGTACCCCCGGCCACCTCTGCTACCTCCCACGCCACTGCTCAAGAGCCCCCTGAACCACACCCAGGACGCCAAGCTGCCCAGCCCCCTGGGGAACCCAGCCCTGCCCCTGGTCTCCGCCATCAGCAACAGCAACCAGGGCGCCACGGCAGCCTCGGGGCCTGACGAGAAGTTCGAGAGCCGCCTGGAAGACTCCTGTGTGGAGAAGCTGAAGGCCAGGAGCAGCGACGTGTCGGACGGCAGCGACTTTGAGGACGTCAACACCACCACAGGGACCGACCTGGACACCACCACGGGGACAGGCTCAGACCTGGACAGCGACGTGGACAGTGACCCCGACAAGGGGAAAGTCAAGGGCAAGTCGGCCGAGGGCAAGCCCGAGCTTGGGGGCAGCTTGGCGACTCCGAGCGCCCCCAACAGCGTGGCCGAGGTGCCTGTCTTCTACTCCCAGCACTCATTCTTCCCGCCGCCTGACGAGCAGCTGCTGACCGCCACAGGCGCCGCCGGGGACTCCATCAAGGCCATCGCGTCCATTGCCGAGAAGTACTTCGGCCCGGGCTTCATGGGGATGCAGGAGAAGAAGCTGGGCTCGCTGCCCTACCACTCGGCCTTCCCCTTCCAGTTCCTGCCCAACTTCCCCCACTCCCTCTACCCCTTCACGGACCGAGCCCTTGCCCACAACCTGCTCGTCAAGACGGAGCCCAAGTCTCCCCGGGACGTCCTGAAGGCGGGCGGCCCCAGCGCCGAGTGTCCCTTTGATCTCACCACCAAGCCCAAGGACGTGAAGCCCATCCTGCCCGTGCCCAAGGGCCCCTTGGTCCCCTCGTCTAGCGAGGAGCAGCCGCTGGACCTGAGCATCGGCAGCCGGGCCCGCGCCAGCCAGAATGGCGGCGGGCGGGAGCCACGGAAGAACCACGTCTACGGGGAGCGCAAGCTGGGTGCCAGTGAGGGGCTGCCCCAGGTGTGCCCGGCGCGGATGCCCCAGCAGCCCCCGCTCCACTATGCCAAGCCCTCGCCCTTCTTCATGGACCCCATCTACAGGTATTCCGCGCCCCGGCCTCACCCATTCTCCCTGGGGTGGGCAGTGCAGGGCGGGCTCGGGGCATGGTGGTATCTCTTTCAATGTCGTCCCCCAGCCTTTGCTGACTTTAGGAAGATGCCCCCCGTTTTGGGGGGTCTGCACCCCTCAGGAGGGATGCCTGGCGTGGCTGCTCCTAAGCCAAGTGCCCGGCCTGGGCCATGTTTGGGGGGCCAGGACAGGTGCTTCTGGACACATGCGGTTTTCTTGCACTGATGACCACTCAGACGTCCCACTGCTGACCTTGAGCCCCTCCTACCCCTAGTAACCCCCAACCTCACCCCAACTCCAACCCCTCCTTGGCCCTCTCTCCAGCTGCCTCACTGGTCCAGCTCTCCCGAGCCTCCACCTGTGGAAATCAGAGGAGCTTGGGCTGAGTGCTCTCTGCCCTTCCTGAGTGCTCCCTGCCCGTCCTGAGTGCTCTCTGCCCCTCCTGAGTGCTCCCTGCCGCTGCTGAGTGCTCCTGCCCCTGGAGCCAGAGCAGCAGGGGAGTGGGGAGAGGGGAGGAGGGTGTCTTTCTGGGGGCCCGGGGGAATCAGAGAAGGAGCCAGTGGTCCCTGGAGGGGAGGAGGAGGGGGTATGCAGCAAGCGTTGGAGGGTTTTCTAGACACCAGTGCCCAGTGTCTTTGATGCCCCTCTTGGGGAAAGGCGAGCTTAATGCCACTCCCTGATTTCTGGGCAGGTTCGCCCCTCCCTAGAATGCAGGTGGGTTGGGAGAACAGGCCCAGGCTTAGGGAGGGGTCCTATCGCCACCCACACATGTCTCTGTGGTGCCCGCTTCGCCGTGCAAGGAGATGGGAAGGCCACCCTGAGAGACTCCCCACCAAATAAAGCAAAGGTGGGCAGTCCTAGACATGCTGGGGGGCTGTGTCTTGGAGGGGGCAGTAGGTTTACCAAAACGCTCTCAGTGACAGCAAAGAGGCTCCCAAATCCAACCCTCACTGTGGGACCCAGGCAGACGGAGAAGAGCTGGCCTCATTCGGGAGCCGCCAGGCCAAAGGAGGGTCCGCGATGGCCCTGCCCGCCACCTCTGTTTACCACCAGAGATTTGCATTGCGATTCAGTGAGCAGGCTTGTCACTGGCATCTGAGGAAGGTTCTGGAACTGTAATCTCCAGCAGCCCCAGAGGGTTAGGGCCCTATCCGGGTGCCGCCGGGGCCCCTGGTGACCTCCTCAGGACAGACACCTGTCAGCCAGTCACGTTCATCAGCACACATGGGCAGCACGACCCGTGCCAAGGGCCAGGTCAGGGGAGGGGGCCTTCAGCTCTGCTGTGAGCAGGTCTAGGGACCGCCATGAGAGCAGCCCCCACTCAGGCAGGGCTGACCAGCCGGTTGGTAGGAGGCTGGGTACACGGGGCCCTCAGAGCAGACCCCAGCCTCCTGCGTTCGCCATCCGTGGCCTGCATGGCTGCTGGCAGCTGGGGGTCTTTGAAGGCACTCGGGGGGGAACGTGGAGGTGGTGGGAGGTGAAAGGGAACCACCAAAGGAACGTGCTCAGGGGCAGGCAGTGAAGGGAGGGTCTGTGTAGGGGGCAGGTAGGCTGGGCCCCTACATCCCCAAGGCCCACAGAGGAGTCTGGTGAGAGTTGGGGCAGCCCTAGCGCAGTCCACACTGTGGCTTTGTGACTGGCCAGGCACACAGACAGGCAGGGCGGGCAGCTCGGCGGGGCGGACAGCTGGGTCGGTGTGGTACGTAACCCTCTGTGCTGTTGTCCAGCAGGGTAGAAAAGCGGAAGGTCACAGACCCCGTGGGAGCCCTGAAGGAGAAGTATCTGCGGCCGTCCCCACTGCTCTTCCACCCCCAGGTACGCCCCCAGCACAGGCCAGGGCGCCCAGTGATGACCCACACACCAGTGGCCCCACTGCCCAGCGGCCCAGGCTCAGTGGCCAGGCTGGAGCCTGAGCTCCCATCCAGGCTGCACCATGCATAGAGGCCCTCAAAGGCAGAGAAGGATTCTCTCCCTGTGGCCCCTCAGGGCACTGTCAGCTGGAGAGGTTGAGGATGGAGAGTGGTCCTCACAGGGCAGCCCCAGGGACCTCTCTGACCCCTGGCTTGGGCTCCAGGAGGGAGAAGGAGCTTCAGTGGAGTCGTGGGCAGAGACCGAAGGAGCAAGTGCAGGGATTGTGAATGAGGGGAGCAGCCTCGGGTGGCAGCCCCAGGGCACAGCGTGGGTGCTCTCTCTCGGGTGCACAAAACCTGAGTATGTTCAAAGGGACCAGAAGAGAGAAAGGGCCTGAGCGTGCAGGGAGGGACACAGAGCCAGGCCCTAGGGAGGTAGTGGGCAGGGGGTCTGGAAAGAGACCCAGAGGGCCCCACAGTCTGGATAGGTGGGTGCAGACCCTGCCAGGCTCCTGCCAACCCCTGAGGCCACATCCTAGGAGCAAAACAGTGGGCAGGCAGCATGGTCAGGGCAGAGCTCTGACCTCCTGTCCCCTACTGACTTGGTCTCATTGCCGAGAGCCTTGCTCCTTCTGCAGTGCTGGGGGCTGCACCTGGGGGAGGGTCCTGGGGGTGGCACAGTGGGCCTGGCCCTGCCTGAGACTGCAGACCAGGCCGGTGCATTGTTCTCTTTCTCGGCATTCCCGCTGTGGACGGGCCCCCGCCAGTGTGTGAAACCTGCACCCGGCCTGAGTTCACAGCTAAACTTAGCGCCTCCCATTGTTTCCAAGGGGCCATGGAGTTTGGTTAATAACTTCCCCCGATTTTCCTCGGGATGGGCTGGAAAGAGCCACAAGCCAGCCAGGCGCATCCTGTGTTTGTGTTTGCGCGGGGAGCGAGGCTTGGAATATCTGATCGGGCTGAGCAAGCTGGGCGGGAGAGGCCCACCCAGGCCCGAGGAAGGGAGCCCGGCGGGGGGTGGCTGCCATTGTCCCTCCTGCCCGCTATCCCCACGGGCCTGCCACCCCCGCTGCCTGTCCCTATAGTCCGGAACCAGGGGATGGGGGCGGGAAGAGAGAGATGACTAATAAGTCACCAAATGGTCTAAGGTTGGTCCATCACTCGGGCAGAAGGCACCAATTACTAATGGCCTCAACAAACCCCAGAGCCATGGCAGTGCAAAGGCCGCAGCCCCTGCTGCTCCAGGCTGCTCCAGGCTACAGGGGGCTGCGGAGGCCCAGCTGATGGCTCAGGGAGCAAGGCACCTTCCATCTGCCCATCCCTGGTTTGCATCAGGACGAAAACAGGCCTGACCCCCGCAGCCTGGGTGGGGCTGGAAGGGGCCAGAGGGGAGGCCTCAGCTTCTTGTAGATGAGCATGAGTTTCTACTCGTTAATTTCTTTCTGGGTGTTCCCCAAATAGCAAAATGTCCCTACCCCAGGGACCTGTGGTCTCTGGGTAGCATTTGTAGAAAGCCCTCTACTTCCTGCCAGCAGCGGCTGGATAATCCCTGGCAAGCGAGTCTCCAAAAAGCTGAGTGCCAGGCGCCAGGCACTCGGATGCTGATATTCCCAGCCACGTGACAGGATAGTTTTGTTTGCCAGTGGGCAGCCAGGGCCAGGGTCTTGCTGTAAAGAGTCAGTTCACCTCCGTGAAGCTGGCTCTAAGCATCGCTCAGAGGCAACCAACCCCAAACGAGGGCCCTGGATGAGGCGGGTCCCCACCTGCCCTGCTTCTTGCCCCCACACCCATTCCATGGCGGCTGAGTGCCAAGGACCCACACCCTGACCGGTTTCTCCCAGTGACCCTAGTACATGGAGACCACAAACTCTCCCTTCCCTCTGCATCTCCGTCAGCTCCTGCCCGGCCCTTCCACTCCCTCACCACGGGGGAAGCAGGCTACGCAAATAACTGTTTAGCAAAGGTGTCTGGAGGGCCCTGTGGGTCAGGCATTGGGCCCTGGGGATGCTGGCCACCCCCTTCAGCGGGTGGGTGTGTGGTGTGGAGGCGTGAGGTTTGTTCCTTCTGCTGCCTTTTGCTACCCCTCAGGGGATGAGGAAGGCTCTTCCTTTTCAGCCCCTCCCCAGCCCCCCACAGGGCCTGGCACACAGCAGGTATCACAGGGTGGCCGTTTCCTTCTCCACTGGGGGCTGCTCTGGATCTTCAAAGGGAAAGGGAGCTGGGAGAGGCGGGGCTGACACTCAGCAGCTCCATCAGCCCAGCCCCTCCACTCTCCTGTCACTAGAGCCGGGGACCTCAGTGGGGCCAGCACAGTCTGGAATTCTGATCAGAGCTCTGCCCACTGGGTGGAAATGACTAATCCTATGCTTTTACTTTCCTAATCGAGCCAGCCCTGGGCATCTCCAGGGAGCAGAGAGGCAGCTCCTAGTGCCCATATCAAATCGTCCTGTGTCATGTGACATGTGGCGTTATTATTTTGAATATTTCCTTTGTGGGATAAGTCTTAAAGCGGCTGTTGAATTCCTCTTTGGTACTTTGCCTGCAATTATGGCATGCTGCCACTTGGTGGCGGTGGTTCTGCAGGCCCATGAGCTATGTTTTAAGCTGAGATTCAGGTTGCTATTTTAATTTTTCAAGACTAAAAAAGACAATTTTTAATGTTAAACTAGATGTAATTCTACATTTAGCCCAAACTAGCCTACCAGGTGTGTTGGCCAGGGGTCAAGTCAGCTGGGCGTTTTGCTGGCCTGGGTCAAATAAGGGGTTAGATAATCATAAGCATCAGCTATCTGTATCACTCAGGTCCCACCCAGACAAGGCAGGGAGGCTGCTTGTTAAAGGTCAGTCTCAGCTCCTGCAGGTGAGACCCTAAACTGTAAATGGGGGACCCAGGGAAGGACAAGAGCAGGGCTGGCTGCAGAGAGGTGAAAGGATCCAAGCCAGCGTCCAAGAAGACTCTAGGAGACACTGCTTCCAGTGCCCACCTGAGCACCCCAGGATGTGCTGTCCTACAGAACCCCCAGCAGTGCAGGCCCTTGAGGACAGGTGAGAGCCCAGCTGAATCCATAACCTCCCGCTCTTATACCCACAGATGTCAGCCATAGAGACCATGACAGAGAAGCTGGAGAGCTTTGCAGCCATGAAGGCCGACTCGGGCAGCTCCCTGCAGCCCCTCCCCCACCACCCCTTCAACTTCCGGTCCCCACCCCCAACGCTCTCCGACCCCATCCTCAGGAAGGGCAAGGAGCGATACACGTGCAGGTGAGGGGTCCCGGGGTGCAGCTGGGACAGCCCTGGGGGGCCTGAGTGTGGCACCTGTGGCCGTGAACCTGTGCTCCTGGGAAAACTCAGGGTCCAGCCACAGGGAAGCACAGCGCCTGTAATCAGTCAGTCACCTGCTTGAGGTCATGCTTTGCAAATAAGTGACATGGTGGCCTCCCCTGCCTCCCACCATGCTATGCTCATGTGAGCTCAAGAAAATGCAACCTCGGCCCAGCCTGAACTGGGAAGCCCGAGGCTGAGGGGTGCTGGTCAGTGACGAACCTCAGCGCTTGGAGGGATGGGAAACCCGGCGCTACAGGCTCAGCCGATTTCTGCAATGTCGGGATGACACCTTCCCAGCTGCCTTGTGCTGGTGCAGGCCTGTCCAAGTCAGCCGGAGCCCTCCCTGTCTGCCGCTGGACCAAGGGGCCGAGATGCTTCAAGGGACAGGGGCTGGTCCTTCTGCTCCGGTGGCCCACGGCAGGCTGCTCTATAACTGGGGCTGGGCTTCAGGGCCACAGAAGGGACTGAAACCAGGATGCTGGGGTGGGGCCACCTGTCACATGGCCATCAGGTGTAAAACCCCGAGCATTAGCGTGAAACCGTTTCTAGGAAATGGCCATGTGAGCCTGCCCTAACGCTGCCTCACCCTCCCCACCTCCCTCCACCCCAGGTACTGTGGGAAGATCTTCCCCAGATCAGCCAATCTCACCAGACACCTGAGGACGCACACCGGGGAGCAGCCGTACAGGTAGGAGCTGCCTGGGCCAGGTGTGGGGAGCAGGGCTGCCTGCCTCTGTGTGTGCATGGCTGACCCACTCCTGGGAGTAAATGCGCCCTTCCCACACTCTCTGCTGGAGTGAGCAGGCAGTGGGCGGGGCTCGGTGCTCAGTTCTGGTCACTCTGTCCCTCCTGTCCTGACCTCATCAGGATGTTGTGAGGATGAGGCAGGAGGTGCCCAGGAACCTTCTGGAAGGCACCTGCCTGGCTCTTGAAGATTCAAAGGAACAGCTCTCCACCCAACGTGGGGTGTCCACAGGGGCAGGGGATCCTCATCAAAGCAGGGCTGACCAGAGCTGAGGCCTGGAGAGTCCAAATGGGAGAAAACCTCAGCTTCCCCACACCCAGCCCAACTCTGTTCTCACAACGGCCGTAGCTTCCCCCACAGCCCCACTCCTGGGCAGCCAGGGAATGGGCCAAGGGCAGGGTAGGTCTCCGTACAAATGTGGGTCCCCGCCCCCAGCTTGGAGCCCACTAAGGGATTCCCCTGGGGTCCCTGGGACAGCCCTGGATGGGAAGTGGTGTGTCTGTTTCCAGGATCCCACCATGCTCCTCTCAGCTGAGCAGCCGGCTGCCACCTGCAGAGAGGCAGCCACCCAGCTCATCGGGATGGGGGAGGCATTGAATTTGGGGCTCACAACAGCCTCCCAAAGAAGTTTGTCATTCCATTTCAAAGATGAGGTGTCCGAGGCTCAGAGACGCCCCGTCACTCACCGGGGTTAGGGCCTGGGAGAGAGCATGCTAAGTGAGAGCCCCAGACAGTGGGAAGTGCTGGCTTAGTGACACAGGCAGGCTGTCTGTTCACAGAGGCCATTGCGGGTAAAGAGTGTTTCACACACATAAGATTTCTCAATTCTGGCCACACAGAGCTAGAGGTCACCAGGAAGGGACCACATGCTGGTACAGGCACCGGGGGCTCACTGTGTGTCTCCGTCCCTGGGGAAGGAGGCCAGCTGGGCACCTGCACACGCTGTGCTCACCGAGCCCCACTCTGAGACAGACCAAGCCTCCCCCGCTGCCCCAGAGCCGTGTCCCCACCCGCAGGGTCAATGGCAGCTCGTGCCACGTATGGGTTATCTGTTCAGTACCTGCAGCCCTCCCCAGCTCACAGACCCCCCCCCTTGCCCACCCTTCAAAAAATAGTGACTTACAACTTAACAAAGGCTAGCAACACAAAGGTTTATTTGGTCTAGTCCCTCCCAGAAAGCGAGCTGTGTGTTTTTTCTGTAATGAGAGCCGACTTCTGGACAGCGTTGTGTGCTAAGAGCCCCCAGAGGGTCGGGGTGGTGTTTATAGAAGAATTTAATTATCATTGATTTCTTTTGCTCTCTCCAATCTGTGAGTTTCGACTTTGGTAACAATAATTGCTTTGCAAGTTTGTGTTGCAAATCCTGACTTTATCTGGCTCAAGGCAGGTCTGTGCCGAGGGGTTTGGAGCGTGTAGTTTTCCTTTTGATACCGCTGGTGGTTTCTGGACTCGCTTTGATAATCAGAAGGATTTTAAGTTAGCGGAGGGAAAGTGCCGGCCATCCCCAGAAGCCCGCCAAGAGGAGCTGGAGCCCCCCAGGCCTGCCCCAGCGTGAGCTCCTCCCCGGTGCCAGCACCCACACGCGTGCCCGCCGCATGTGCGTATGTGTGTGCCCGGAGTGGTCAGGCTGACGCAGCCCTCGCGCAAGCAGGAGGAAGCGGTCTTCTCATGGGTTGCCTGGAGTGGTCGGGTAATCAAACCAGATGACATTGGAAGGCTCTTCCGTTGAAGTCCTTGCCTCCAATGATCTGCAGTCATTCAGAATGTGTTTCACAGCCCGAGGGAGGGCAAGCAGACCCTTTGATGCACCAAATCCGTTTCCTGGAGGTCGCTTGGCCCCTAGCTTCTCCTGGCCTAGAGATCGTTGAGTGAAGCCGTAAGATGAGATGCAGTTAATATCACTCTTATTTCTTAAAAATAAAAATGAAGCATGTAGGCTTTGTGGGATTTGGGTTGGAGAAGTATAAAAATTGAACTGGGAATAGGGGCCCTGCTCCCTGGTCTTTGTCCTGACAGCCAGCTCAGGGTCTCTCTGGGACACTGCCTGGTGGAGCCTGGAGTCACTCCCTGGATGCGAGCCTGCTCAGGCTGCCCGGGGCTCCTGCTGAGCCCGAGATTCCCGCCTCAGGGCCGCTGGCTTCCGGGTCCGCCGTGGGCTCCTTCTCCCCACAGGCTCCGTCCTGCCGTCCATCCGTCCGTGTGAAGCTGGAGCATGCAGGGGAGGTAGACTTGTGTCTCCCTCAGGGGCTGCTGGCGGCTTATGCCTGCCCTTTCTTTTTTAGTTTTATTTTTACGGCTGGGTTTCAAAATCTCTTCTTTCTTCCTCTTCCCTCACTTTTATTACAGTCGCCAAAAGTAGTTACTCCAGGGTGGCTGCAGGAGGCCACACTGGATCCCAGGAAGGAGCTGCCACCCAGGACTTGGAGCTCAGGGGCCCTTGCCACCTCCCCTCGACCTGCCTATGCTCTGTTGTCTCCCCCCCGCTGGCTTCCCTGGGAGCACAGCTGACACGGTCACAGCAAGGTCCTCTCAAGGCCCCGCAGCGCACAGGCCCGGCTGCCCTGCAGGGTCTCCTTCCTTTTGGAGCTCACGGGCGTGTTATTTTACACAGTGAGGCCATCAATTTCACCGGCCGCCTGTCAGCTTATTTACAACGCAGACCCCAGCTGCTCAGAGAACTCTGCTCCCTCGCAGCCCTAGGCTCACTGCTCCTCTAAATTTCAAATGGACTTCTCTGTCTGGGCCATTTATTTAGATTAGAAGCAGGAGAGGGCCACATTCAGGGCTCTGTGCAACCAAATTGAATGCACAGCCCCCTCCGTGGCCCTCCCTGGCCCCAGAGCTTCACACAAGGGACCTGCTCTCCAGTTTCATGAACAAGCTTCTTTTCCAATCCCATTTCTTACCCCAGATCCCCATTGCTAGGGTTTACGCAGGAGCCGTTAGGTGGAGTTTCTGCATGGGTCCCTGTATTTCCAAAGGAACCAGGAACTGTGTGAGCGCACATGCAGACAGACAGACTGGCAGGCGGACAGGCAGGAAGGCGGACGACAGATAGACAGACAGATGGACAGACAGACAGATGGATAGACAGGCAGCTGGACAGGCAGATGGACAGACAGGCAGGCGAACAGACAGATGGACAGGCAGGCAGCTAGACAGACAGATGGACAGGCAGGCAGCTGGACAGACAGATGGACAGTAAGGCAGGCGGACAGATGGATGGACAGACAGGCGGACAGGCAGCTGGACAGGCAGGAAGGTGGACAGACAGACAGGCAGGCAGACAGGCAGGCAGACAGACAGGCAGGCAGACAGACAGATGGGCAGGCAGCTGGACAGACAGGCAGGCGGCTGGACAGACAGGCGGCTGGACAGATGGATGGACAGGCAGGCAAGCAGACAGACGGATGGACAGACAGGCGGCGGGACAGACAGATGGACAGGCAGGCAGGCGGACAGACAGATGGACAGACAAGCGGACAGACAAGCAGACAGACAGATGGGCAGACAGATGGACAGACAGGCAGGCAGACAGGCAGCTGGACAGACAGATGGACAGACAGGAAGGCGGACAGACAGGAAGGCGGACAGACAGATGGACAGACAGGCAGCTGGACAGACAGATGGACAGACAGGCAGGCGGACAGACAGATGGACAGGCAGGCAGGCGGACAAGCAGATGGACAGACAGGTAGCTGGACAGACAGATGGACAGACAGGCAGGCGGACAGACGGATGGACAGACAGGCAGGTGGACAAGCAGATGGACAGACAGGCAGCTGGACAGACAGATGGACAGACAGGCAGGCGGACAGGCAGACGGACAGGCAGTCAGGCAGGCAGACGGACAGGCAGTCAGGCGGACAGACGGACAGGCAGTCAGGCGGACAGACGGACAGACAAACAGGAAAGCGGACAGACAGACGGACGGACGGATAGGTAGGCGGACAGACGGACGGGCAGGCAGGCGGGCAGGCAGACGGACGGGCAGGCAGACAGACAGATGGACGGGCAGGCAGGCGGACAGGCAGACGGACGGGCAGGCAGACAGACAGACGGACGGGCAGGCAGGCGGGCAGGCAGACGGACGGGCAGGCAGACAGAAGACGGACAGGCAGGCGGCTGGACAGACGGATGGGCAGGCAGGCAGGCGGACAGACAGACGGGCAGGTGGCTGGACAGATGGATGGACAGGCAGGCAGGCGGACAGACGGATGGACAGGCAGGCAGGCAGACAGACAGATGGGCAGACAGATGGACAGACAGGCAGACAAGCAGGCAGGCGGACAGACTGGCTGCACCCACATGCCAGAGGGGTACACAGCCCCACTGGGTGGGAAGCCTCTGGCTGGGCAGAGGCTGAATGCTCTAACCGGCAGGTGCCTTGCATCCGGGCTGGAGACGCAGGGTCCAGGGTGTCCTTTCTCAGCAGTCAGACTCAACAGCAGGACAGTCCCGGGCTGGGCACCACCGTTCCAGTCTAAGGCCGTATCAGGATGGGGACGTGAGATGATGCTTTTGGGGGTGTAAAATTCCTCCTTTACGGGTGGTTGTGTGGGGCTGGTTGGGTAGGTGGGCACCCAGGCAGCTCCACTCCAGCGGCTGAAACAGCTCCATCCTCGGCATTACTCCTCTGTGATTTCACAGGCCGAGTGAAACAAAACCGCAGCGCCGCCCAGGGCAGGTTTTGTAGATGGCCACTCCCAGCCAGGGCACGGCCCGTCACTGGGCTGCAGGTGGACAGGCTGGGAACCGGGTGCCTGGAGACAGCTCAACCGACCCGCGGAGGAGCAGGGGCTCCCAGAGAAGCCCACGGGCCAGGCGCCGGGCTTCAGGAACAGAGAAGGCTGAGGGTCACACAGGGGGAGCTCAGGGACTCCCATCACAAATGGTTCTTTGCCTGCCTACCTGGAGGGTGTCAGAGTGAGCCTGGCCTCCTGCAAAGGTAGGAAGGTTCAGAACTGAGTGAATGAAGCCTTACAGCAGCACCTTGGAGGTTCTTAGGGCAAAGTAGGTGGGATGTGGAAACGCCATGGCCAGGACTGGAAGAGGAGGCCCCTTCTACCAGGACTGCCTCCCATTCTCTAGGGGACCCCATCAGACTTCTAGGTTTTACCAGGCAGCTTGGGGAACAGGGTGGGGGGGTGGGGAGTCACAGGCTCTGAGATGCCAAGGCTACCCTTGGCATGTGCAAGTGCGTGTGTGCCTCTGGGATCAGATCAGATAAGCACTCCGCGGGAGTTCTGATGACCAAGAGCACACACAAGGGTGTACATGCCGGCATGGCACACGTGCACGCCAAGCACACACATGCAGCTGAAAAGCCTGCAGTCCGGTTTCCCTGCACCGTCGCTCAGCTGGGTGCCTCTCAGTAAGCCAGCCCCGGCCCCCCATGGAGAACCTGCGTCTTCACAGAGGCAGCGCACGCGCTTCTGTGGAGCTTGTGGGATTCCTCCTCAGCCCGCCTCCGGCTCCCCCTCTTCGCTTCAGGCATGATTTTCCTGCTGTTCAGTGCACGTGTTGCTCAGCCCCAGCTCTCAGCCCCGCGCTCTGAAATGAGGGCGAACCACCCTCCCTGTCCCTGCCTGCAGGTCACACGTGTGGGGGGTGTGATGGTCACTCCCAGCGCAAGGGCCCCGCACTGAGGGGCCACCACGTGCAGGCCTCCTCTGTCGCTCATCATGATGACTTCCCGCAGCCAGGGGCCTTGTCTGATAAGCTCGGGGTGTTAAAGTCACGCTCTGCCTGAGGCCAAGGAGGCATTGGGAGGAAGGGGAGTCTCCTCCCAGCTCTCCCACATGCACGGTGCAGGCTGGCGGCAGCCCTGCCCACCCCAGGGGGAATAAAGATGAACCCAGCCCAGGGGCTGGCAGTGCCCAAAGGGGTTAGTGTGGTCTTCATGTTGGGAGGCAGCCGACAGGCAGCAACATCCAGGGCAAACCCCAGCCCTCCATTGATGGATTAGCAAACTGAGGCCCCAGTTGAGCTGAGGCCTGCCTAGGGGCCCCAGCCACCTCGAGGGGAGGAGGAGGAGTGTTGCAGGGTGCGGGTCTCAGCCCCTCCACCTGGGAAACAGGCCCTGCCGGAGTGTCTTTCCATGGAGCAAGGCCGCCCTCTGGAGGCCCCCAGGAGCACGTCACCCTCCGGCCACAGGCCTGGGGGCCAGGGAGACCCAGACAGCAGAGGGCAGGGAACGGTGGAGGGTCAGGGGCACCTCATGCCCAGGGGACATGGGACATACTCCGGCAGGATCTGCCACTCACATAACAGTAGGAGGGTGAAGCCCTGCTTCTTGAAGCCGGGGCTGTTTCTAGGGACAGCTTCCCCAGGACGCCTTTGGCTCTCCAGCTGCCAGAACCAGCGGCCTCTGGGATATGGCGGGGCAATGCGGCAGACGGGGCACAGGGCAGAGGCGTGGGCTCCCTTCCCACCACGCTCTGTGGCCCGGCCTGCCAGGCAGAGGCCGGGGCCTGCGCTGAGGGATGCGTGTGCCTTGCAGGTGTAAGTACTGCGACCGTTCCTTCAGCATCTCCTCCAACCTGCAGCGGCACGTCCGCAACATCCACAACAAGGAGAAGCCCTTCAAGTGCCACCTGTGCAACCGCTGCTTCGGGCAGCAGACCAACCTGGACCGGCACCTCAAGAAGCACGAACACGAGAACGCACCAGGTGGGCCCGTGGCGGGGAGTGGCCCAGAGCACCCGCGTGGCAGGCCCCACAGAGCGGGAGGGGAAAAGCAGGGGGGTGCCGGGCAGGGGAAGGACCACAGCCTACACCTCAGGAAGCCAGTAGGCACCCCTCAAACCGTGGTCATGAAAGA
The DNA here is from genome assembly GCA_963573385.1 of Cacajao melanocephalus. Taxonomy (NCBI): domain Eukaryota; kingdom Metazoa; phylum Chordata; class Mammalia; order Primates; family Pitheciidae; genus Cacajao; species Cacajao melanocephalus. Next base: position 17,206 of record CAUYLG010002992.1, read on the forward strand.
GAACCTGGCGCTCTCCGGGTCCCTGAGAAACCTGCCTCCCTAGGAGCGCCGAGGTGTGCACTGCTCGCGACTGGTTTGCTCCAGGGATGGGGGGGTTCAGTGAGAGGCCACCCCTGACGCTCCCGCCCCTCCACAGTGAGCCAGCACCCCGGGGTCCTCACGAACCACTTGGGGACCAGCGCCTCCTCTCCCACCTCAGAGTCGGACAACCACGCACTTTTAGACGAGAAAGAAGACTCTTATTTCTCGGAAATCAGAAACTTTATTGCCAATAGTGAGATGAACCAAGCATCAATGCGAACAGAGAAACGGTAAGAAAACTAGCTCAGGCTGGGGAAGGTCTGGGCCCGGCCAACAGCCCTGCATGGCCACCCTCAGAGGGCGCACACCTCGCCCAGCACCGCCCCGGGCCCATCCAGATAGGCACGGTGGCGGCCTCAGAGCCGAGGGTGAGCCCGGGCCCTGGGAAGCTGGGGAAGCTGTGCCATTCGCCTCAGTCCCTCCCCCGGAGAGTGATGAGCATAAGCACTCCCAGCTACTGACCTCGCTGTTAACATGTGTGTGCAAAACGCCAGCCAGGTGACCAAGCTGCCCACAAGTTCAGCTGTGCCTCTAAACTCAAGGGCATTTTTATTTAATCTGAGGCACCAAAGGTTTCCAAACCAAAATGCTGCACCTTTAAATATACTCATGTACACACATACACATGTGTACACATGCATGCACCTACAGGCACACATAGGTATGCATCTGTGTACATGTACACATACACACGCACAGATGCACACGCAGGTGCATGTGTGTATACATGTGTATACATGTGCAGATGCACAAATACAGGCATGCACGTGCACACATGCACACACAGTGTACGTAATATGTGAATGCAAATGTGACTGCATAGATCTACACACATGCATGTGCACACATGCAAGTACATGCATGTACCATGTGCATGTATACATTGTGTCTGTTCAGTCATGTGCACACGTGGCTGCCCGTGTACATAGGTACACGCGTGTGCATGTAGACAGAGCAGCAGAACAATGGTGGAATTCAGATTCAGGAATGTTGGAGCGTGTTCTCTGTAACCGGGAACACTGGGGCTCCACGGGCCTCACTCACTCTGGAGGAGCCTTCAGACACCCAGCAGAGCTGCTTCCTGCCTCAAAGCTAACGCCAGGCCGGCTGGCGGAGAACTGAAGCTGTTCCAAACTCCAAGAGGCCTGATCCCGATTCTAAAGAGGGGAAAATGAGGTCCGCAGAAATGGGTGCCTGCTCAGGACCAGAACCTGCAGCCAGACTCCAAGCTCTTACCGCACTGGCCACGGTGGTCTCAGGCTCTGTACCCACAGGGCCCTGCTCATGCCCCACCACCTCCGGCAGGTGAAGGAGGGCCCCCTGGGAGCCCATCCCCTCCTCCAGGACAGGCTGCGTCATCCTGTCATTGCTTCTAGGAGAGTGGGAAAGACACGTCCAACCAATGAACGCAGGAGGCAGTTGGACACTGGCTCTGGCAGAGCCCCGCCCAAATCTGTGCCCTCCTAGGAAGGCGAGCTCACCCGCAGGGCCCGCGGTGTCTTCATCCACCAGAGCCCTGGCGGGCTCAGAGGAGGGGTCAGGCGGAGAAGCTGGCTCTGGGCCGTGGTTCCCAAAGCCTCACTCCACCCCGGTGCAACCCCAGCTGCTTGGCAGCCCCCAGGCTGTCCCGGCATCCCCTGCGGGGCTCCAGGAACAGTGACCTGAAGGGACCTGAGCTGGGGCCACGCTGAGACAGCCGCATGGGACCCGTTCGTGTTCCTGCAGCTACGTGTCACACCCGTGAGCGCCCTGGGCCAGGCCTTACCTACGCCCCACAGCCCTGTCCGCAGGCTCGTCCTGCTGTGAAAGACGATCCCTAAACTGCAGCTCCCAGCACAAGGCCAGGCGAGGACCAAGTGAGGATCCCTTGATGGCATCCTTGCCGGGGCGGGCCCAGGACTAAAACCACCTGGAGGACAGCCAGGACCCCGTGCCCCGAGCTAGGCTGGCAGGCCGGCCGTACTGCAGGAGACCCACCAGCACAGAGGGCTGCCTCCAGGAGGAAGAGACGTGGCCGGGCCCCCCATCACCTTTGCCAAGGCCCACAGTGCTGGCTCCTCACAGCCCTGGGGGTAGGAACAAGGGAGGCTCTCCATACCTCAGAACATACGGGCAGAGCCGGCCTCACCCAGGTCCTCAGAAGGCCTGTCCTTTGGGGCGAGGTCCCCAGGTCCAGCTGGCCTCGTCCTGAGAGCCCCCATGTCACTGTGGAAAATGAAAACAGGGCAAGAGGGACAGAGGCAGCCAGTCCCTGGGGTGGTGAGCATGTTCCTCAGGCCTCCTGCAGAACTGGGCCCCGTCAGCTAGAATACAGGCCTACTGGCCTCCTGGTCCTGCAGCCCCATGAACCCCTGAGTTAAATTCTGCCCCTCAACATTCTCGTGTGGAAGTCCCACCCCCAGTGCCTCAGAACGGGACTCTCGTCAGAGATAAGGTCGTTCAGGAGGGGTTTAAACTGAAGCCACACTGGGTAGAGTGGGCCAAATCCAGCGGCACCAGTGGCCTTGAAGAAACGGGGAACCAGAGAAAAACGCACGCAGAGGAGAGGGCCGCGGGAAGACAGGGCAGAGGTCAGGGCGATGCGTCTCCCAGCCAAGGGCTGCCTAAGGGGCCACAGAGGGCCAGCGGCCTCAGGAGCTGGAGAGAGGCCAGGGACAGTTTCCGCCGCAGAGCCTCAGAAGGAGCCCGCCCTGCCCTCTCCTGGATCTGGGACTTGTGGCCTCAGAGCTGTGAAGGCTCCATGGCCGCCGCTTCGGGCTCCCAGTCTGTGGGACGCGGTTTGGGCAGCTCTGGGAAATGGCCTGTCCTCCCTGTGAGCTGAATCCGTCGCTGTGCCCTGTTCTGAGTCCGTGCCAGACACTCCCCTCCACAACACTAGAAAGCCTCTGCCCAGCTGGCGGGTAGTCCATGCAGACCCACGTGGGCCACCAGGTGAGCTCTCACAGCACATGTGAGGAGCCCAGACCCTCACCCCTCCACCATCTCATCCTGTCCTCAGCGTGGACACTGAGGGGCAGGTCCTCAGGTCATCGAGGGGGCACAGGCTCCAAAGGTGGAACCTCACCTGAGGGCACCTCACCAGCTACCAGGGTGAGAAGCAGGGCCCGGATCCCAGAGGCCCCAGGGCTGAGGAGATGGGCGTGTGTACAGGACACTCCCAGCCCCAACACAGGCAACCAGGACCAAGGAAACATCCTCAGGCCCTGAAACCTGCTGAGGTTCCGTCCATCCTGGAAGGCAGAAACACAAGAGATAGAGACGGCATCCGTGGAGAGCCAGGAAGTGAGGGCCTCCCAAGCCCGGTTCTGTGCACGCAGGCGAGTCCCAGACACGGAGGTTGATTGCTCGGAGACAATGCCACTTTCTTGCTTTGATGCCAAGAGCAGGACCCCTGCATCTCCCCCAGACTGTAGGCACCTCCCAGGGTGGGGGGCTGTGCCCTCTCAAGGAGTGAGGACAAGAAGTGGCCCTTGTACCCCGGGCATGGGCAGTCGAGGAACTATGTGCTGGGCCCCTCTGCCAGCGTGTCCAGCACCTGCCCAGGGACCCTCGGCTCTCCTGGGGCCCAGCCCACCCAGGACACAGCTCTTGGTCCTGAACTTGAAGATGAGCCAAACTCTAATGGCTCTTTCTAAAAGAAATCAGAATGCTCAGCCACGCCCACACACGCATTAGGGTTTTTTTTTAAATACTGAGGAACCAGAGTGGAGGGGTCGTGCTGGGCTGCAGTGACCCTGAGGGAAGTGAGGAGGGCTCTGGGCAGCAGGAGAGCTCCCCGCAGTCCTGGCGCATTCAGACTGTTGACAGCAGGCTTTGGGCCCTCCCTCTCCAGATCCCAGATATCCCTCTGGGGCCCCCAGCTCTCGGGTGGGTGCCCACCCCCTCAAGTTGTCAGCCTGAAATCCTCCCCCCAAGCCTGCCCTGAGGGTGCCCCTCATGCAGTGTATACATGGGTGTACATGTGCAGAGGCATGTGGGTGCACAAATACAGGCATGTATGTGCACAAATACACATGTATATAACATGTGGACACATAAACATGTCTGCACAGATCTGCACACATATAAGTACACACACAGTGTATGCATATGTACATGTGTGCATATAAGGTCATGTGCATACACAGAGATGCAACACACATGCTGCATGGCCAGGGCAGGGCCAGCTTCCCCACAGGGCTGTTCACTGCTTCCTCTCGTATCCCACCCTGGTCCTGGTGTCCTCCCGGGCATTGCAGCCCCTACTGCTGGGCCTTACCCCGCTCTCACCACCTGGAGTGCTGGTCCTCCTCTCCTGGGACCGCCCCAAGGCCTCTGTGAGTCTCACTCTGTGGAGTCAGTGGCTGGGCCCAGGGACCCGTAGGAGCTCCCTCAGGAAGGGGGCTCAGGGTCGTGGGGGGAGGCACTGGGGACAAAGCCGAGTCACCAGCCTTTGGGGGGTCCATGGCAAGGAGAGAGACCCCCGACCTCGGCCCATCTCCTCCTGTGTCATTTCAGGCCGGAGATCCAGGATGTGGACAGCAGTGCCCAGTGTCCAGGCTTAGCCAGCGAGAAGCAGGAGGACGTGGAAGAGGAGGAGGATGACGAGCTGGAGGAGGACGATGAGGACAGCCTGGCCGGGAAGTCGCAGGATGACACCGTGTCCCCCGCACCCGAGCCCCAGGCCACCTACGAGGATGAGGAGGATGAGGAGCCACCTGCCTCCCTGGCCGTGGGCTTCGACCACACCCGAAGGTGGGGGCAGCCGTGTGCTCCAGGACAGGTTGGGAGGGAACATGGACGTCCATCACGGGTGGGACCCCCCTTCTTCAACCACTCGTGAGCCCATCCCAGGCTCAGGCCCTGGTCCGGCACAGCCACCTCAGGGCCTCTGCACACAGGCCAGGGCTATGCTGGGCCGGGGCAAGAGGATCAGGGGCCCTCAGCCCCCACCCACCCCAGGGGCCCTGGAGGCTGGAAGTAGAGTGCAGAGGGAAGGCATTTCCCCACACTGAGCTGACACAGAGGCCCCAGTTCTGCAACACAGCTGCCTGGCAGCCTAGGACAGTGTGTGCAGCACCCGGCAGGCTGTGGGCACAGAGGCCGAGCGCCCACCATTCTGTGGCAGCCGGAGCCACTTCCCCGCATCCTCAGTGCTCGCCACCAACATGGGCAACGCTGCCAGTATCCCAGATCCCCCTGGAGAGGCCCTTCAGAGGTGGCCCTTCCTCCCCTGCCTGGATGCTGCCCCTGAGTCCTGAGAGAGGGGACCCCAGGCCTCTCTGAGCTGCCTGGGGTCTCGGAGAATCGAGGCCTCCTTCTCAACCCTCCACCCACAAGACCCGAGCACCCTGCCTGCTGTCTGATGCCTGTGCACGCACTCACCCCCACCTGCCCATGCCCTCTGTCCATCCACTTTCCTGCATCCGTGTGACTTCCCATCCAGGTGTCCGTGTGTCCGTGTGTCTGTCTCCCTGTGCATGTGGCTGGTGGGGATGCGGCAGTGTCAGAATGGCGGCCGAGGCCAGGCGGCTAACAGCAGGCCCCCTCTCCCCGGTCGTTGGTGCAGGTGTACTGAGGACCACGAAGGCGGGCTGTTAGCTTTGGAGCCGATGCCGACTTTTGGGAAGGGGCTGGACCTCCGCAGAGCAGCTGAGGAAGCATTTGAAGTTAAAGATGTGCTTAATTCCACCCTAGATTCTGAGGCTTTAAAACATACACTGTGCAGGCAGGCTAAGAACCAGGTAGGTACCCGCCAGGGCCCCGCCCCCACCCCACCTGGCCTCCTCTGCCAGAGGACACCCAGCACTCACCTCCCGCCGTGACCCTCCCAGGCCTGGGGAAGCTCAGGTCACTGCCAACTCCCTCACCCTGCATCCGCCAGAGAGGCCCCAGGGACCACCATCCCCCGAAAGCTGGGGCGCAGCAGGGAGGGGCTGAGCGCCCATGACCCTGGCAGGGCCCTCACGAGGGAGCTCCGATGACCCTGGTGGGACCCTCACGAGGGAGCTCCCTGGTGGACATGGCAGGCTGCCTTCCCGTGGTCCTCAGTGAGAAAGGTCCGTGAGCAGGTTTCCGGCCACCCAGCAGCCTCCATCTCCCGCCTTCTCTGACCTGGGCCCCAGTGGCCTGCAGCCCAGGTTTTTCCCAGGGTGGTCTCTGCCTCCCAGCTGGAGCTGTGAGGTCAGCGAGGGCGCCAGGCTCCACCCCAGGTGCTTCTCGGCTCCTCTCCTTAGGGCAGGTGTCCCCAGGGCCCTGCCTCCCGTTTCTCTCCAGCCTGTAGGGACTCGGGCTCTCTGTCAGCTCTCCACAGCCCTCACCGAGGGAACAGGCCCTCCCCAGGTCTCAGCAAAAGCCGTCTGCGTGTCTGTCTTTGTCTTTTTACTAATTCTGTCTGGAGTGTTAACTCTGGTGGGACAGTGTTGGGCTTCCCCTCGTTCCTGCCCTCAACCCGCACACAATGCTCCCCAGGTCCCATCCCCACCTGCCCTGTGGCTGGAGCAGAAGGATGTCCCCTGAGCTGCCTAAAGCCTGGGAACACATCTGTACTTCCTAAGAATGGCCCCGGCCCAGAAACGCTGCCCATCCCTGCCCCAGAGGCAGCTCATCGTGTTCCCACAGTCACCAAAACAGGCATCCCCGGGCAGGGTGGCTCTTGTTCACCCCCAATTCCCAGGGCCCCTCAGACCGGACATGTGTCTGTAGTTTCTGCTGATCACCAGATGAAAACTTCAGGGGGAGGGGGTGGGAGGCTTTGGGGGGGAGCACCCCGAAGCAGCCGAGGAAGCCGGTGTGCACAGGAGGCCCCTCACCAGCACCCCAGGGTCCTGGCATCCCTGGGGGCAGGGGCGGCCCTCCTTCCTCCTGCTGTCACCCCTGCTCACGTCTTCCTCTTCCAGGCTCAGGGGAGAATCTGGGCCTCTTAGTCCCTTTTGCTCCCTCTGGCCCCTGTGGACCAGGGTGAGGTCGAGTCAGGCCAGGGCCCTGGGAAGCTGGGAACAGACTAGGCAAGGCCCCACCTGTCCCGGACGGCCCACCCTGCCCCCGTGCTCACCTGCCTGTCTGGAATGGCCCGCCCTGCCCCCGTGCTCACCTGCCTCTCCGGGACAGCCCGCCCTGCCCCGTGCTCACCTGCCTGTCCTGTGTGTGTGTCATCCCTCCCCGCCAGGCGTATGCAATGATGCTGTCTCTTTCCGAAGACACTCCTCTCCACACCCCCTCCCAGGGCTCCCTGGACGCTTGGTTGAACATCACGGGAGCCACGTCGGAGTCAGGAGCATTTCACTCCATCAACCACCTCTGACGAGCTGGGCAGCCGAGGGCCAGCGGCCAGAGCGAGGGCACCAGCTGCGGAGGACAGAGGTGGGCGGGGCCCCGGAGAAGCCCGTCCCTGCGTGTGACCACTCCTCAGCGTCCTCCCCACCCGCCATGCTTCATTCTGACTTTTCCAATGGAAACTCAGACCCCGAAAGTCCCTAAAGCAGTCGTAGAGTCTCACCATCTCCAAGAATCGGTCTTGAGAACACTGTTGAGTGGCGGCCCTGCCGGGGGCCATCCAGGGACAGCCCACAGAGCTGCCTCGCAGAACCAACAGTGGGCAGGTGGACGCGCCACTGAGACAGAAGCTGGCGGCCACGGCCGGGTGCCTGCGTGGGGCCTCAGAAGGGAATGGATAGACGGGTGTGCTCAACAGAGAGAGATCACTCACGTGATTTTTATAATGAAATGACAAGAATAACCCTTTTGGTAATCGTATTGACTACAGAGTCTATTTAAGCATGTGGTTTTAAAAATAGACAGTATTTTTTAAAAAATCAAAAAATGACTTGCAAATTGTTTTTTAAAAGTAATTTTGCATTGCTTTGAAATTTGAGCTCATTTGCAAACCCGAGTCTGCCTGGGAACCCGCACTGTGCCTGGGTGTGTTCTTTATACTGTAGATAATGGAGAAATTTTCTATCTCTGTCCTTATTTGTATAAGCCAAGGTGACGCTGGGTGCCCCAAGGCAGAAAAAGGGGCGTGGGGCCATGCCCGTGAACCATGCAGACGGCCGAGGAAGTCTTAGGGTGCCCTGGGCTGCAGGCCTGCCCGAGGCTGGGATGGAAAGCGTGCCTGCCACCACATGACATGGAATTGGTGCCAGGGCCACCATGTGAGCTTCAGAGGAATCCACAGGCCCCCACCCAAGACCCCTCAACTGTATGGGGAAGTCGAGGGCCCCTGGCTTGGGTCCACCTTGCAGAGGTGTGGCCAGGCCCCCATCTTCCTTCGCTTCTCTGTCCCTGCCTCACTCGGCCACCGCGCACTGGACCCCACCGCTGTCTTCTGAAGGCAGGGCGTTGGCCACGTTCCAGGCCTCCCACCTCCCACCCGACCCCAGCTGCTCCAGTGTCCTCCACGTGGCTGCCCTGGGAGGCAATTCACTCCGGGCCGCCAAGCCGCACCTGTGCCTGAGACTCCGGATGGACAACGCAATCGCCACGTCGCTCTTCGTGCGGGTTCTTGGCGAGACACGGCTGCAGAACAGAAGGGCGTCGGGGGAACCTGCCGCCAGGAGCAGAGACTGCACAGCCCCGGGGCCCGGCCGCCTCCCTCTCGGACGCAACTTCTCCACTCAGATGGGCTTTAAATTATTCCCATAGGGGCCAATTTCAAATGATAATTTTTTTCCCTGATGGAATTTACCTTAATCTGTATATAACTTGTAATTTTTTTCTAATTCATTTCTTTTCTTATTTTATTTCCTCCTTAACAGTATTTTTGGCATTAGACATTCTTATTGTGAAGAAATAATGTTAATATAAGTATCTGGTGAAGGACCAAAACCGTGTATTAAGGTTGTGTGTTGTGTGGGAGTGGGGCGATTTTTAATGTGCCAAATACCCCCGTCCCCCCCACAAATCCTGCTGTCACTGCTGCCGTTTACCAGACAATCATATGTTTTTGTTAAATTTGCGTTTCAGTTGCATTTGCATTTAAGACAAGTGTTCTATTTATTTCTTTTATTGTTTGGAAGAAAAAATAATGATAGTATCCCAACAGGAAGAGAAAAAACAATTGCCCGAGTTGCCCTTTAAAAAAGCAAAGAGCGTAAATACAGACGGGAGTGGCGCAAGCCGCCTTGGTGTGGGTTTGTGTCACGCGTGGACATCTCAGGCTGTCCCCGGGGGTGACAGGAAGTGTCCTGGCTGCTCCAGGCCAAAAGACAATCGTCTCTGTGGGTGTCGGGTGGTCCAGGCTGGCACTGAAGATGTCATGGGGAGGTTCCTGTGGGCGGCTCGACCCAACGGATCACAGTTAAAGGGATTCCTCCCACGCCAGATCTGCACAACGTGGCAAGACGAGACCCCCACCTGTGCGTGCGCTGGGGCCACGTGCGGACTGGGGCGACCCCCCAGGGCAGCAGGGGAGCACCTGCAGAAGAGCCAGTCGGCGTGTCGGGAAGGATTCAGGACCTGCAAACACAACCGCTCAGCCTCCTGAGGCGTTTCTGCAGCATCCCGTGGATCAGACCCACCAGGTACCGCGTGGGAGTCTCCACTTTCCCTTGATCTAGGTGGGGTTCTTGTAAAAATTCAACCTCAGACATAAACACCCCATTTCTGTAAACCCAAATTATATGATTTCTTCTGCGAAAGAGTAAGGTGTGTGCTTTTTTTGCGATGTGGCCCCGTCTCTCTGATGTGGGACGTTGGGACGGACGGAGCCCTCAGCGCGTCTTTCCGGCAGGAGCAGAACAGGGAGGGGCAGCCCTTCCATCGCTCTCCGGATCCCCATCCCATCCCGCCGTTTCCAGCTGTCTTCCTAAGCATCCTGTCTTCTCTCTGCGTTCTTTCCTTCCACCCTTCCCGAGTCCTGGCTGCACATCTTCAGTCATGTATTCTTGTCCCCCTGAAAACGATAGCAAGCCGTTTCTCCTGAGCATCAGCCCCCCAGGCCCCAGCCCTTGGTGTTCCAGGAGGCCCTGTTCTTAGAGCGCCTGACAAAGAGAGCACTTACTTCCTGGGCTGGTGCACCCTGAAACATGGCCCCGACACTCAGCATGGCCCCAGGCCCAGTAAGCCCCGCACTTCCAGCTTTGCTCTGCCCAGCAGAGTTGGCACCCGGAGATGGCAAGGGCCAGGGAGCCTGGCCCAGGTGTGAGAATTTGGAGATGCTGGCCTCCAGCTGTCACCACACTGTAATGGGACCTTGGAGCTGTGTGGTATGGACAGGGATGTGACGGGGCAGCCGGCTGTGTCCGTAGCCAGGGTCAGGGCTGCAAGCCAGGGGTCCCACCGGGCCAGGTCTGCCCAGGGCCCTTCCATTCCACCCAAATGCTGTTCCAGTGGTAACTCCTTGGATTGTGGCCCCTCCATCCCCCAAGTGGAAATTCCAAAGGAGGCCACCTTGCACCTGCCCTCCGCTGCCCCTCAGACCCCAGCCCGCAGCGAGCCGACATCCCCAGCCCGTTCCTGCCCTCATTCCCAGGTTGGGCACGTGGGGTTGCTCCTCTGTAGGCCCAGCAGACCCTTCACGAGTGGAATCCGAGATGTCACTGACTCCAACCCAGAGAGGCGAGCCCCTGCACCCTGCCTTGGGCCCTGGGGTGTGGAGCAGTGACTGGGGTGGACATGGTGTGTCCTGCGAGACTGCCCAGCTGCAGAGGCCTTCCTTTATGAGGCCGCTGCCCATCCAGACCCCGACTGGCCAAGACCTGCATGTCCCCGGAGTCTGACCCTGGAAATCCCAAGGACCCTGGAGTCTTCTACCTTCCCGGCTTCCCCGTGAGCATCTGCAAAGCGCTTGCCTGAATACATATCACGTGTTTTAGACTCGAAGCCTCGAAGCACTGGATTGTGGTCCCCTGCCCCTCTGTCCCCTGTCCCCCTGCCCAAGTGACTGAAACCTACTGAGCTATATTCACTGTGCTGTCCTGGGGGAGGGAGAGGAGAGCTCCCCTGCACTGCAGCCTGGTGGGGGAGGGCAACGCTCCCCTCCCAGCCAGGGAAGCCAGGACACAGCTGCTCCTGGCCAGTGGAGGTCAGCCGGGTATCAAAAGCCATGAAACTGTGTCTCTGTAGCAATGAGTGATACTGTGACGAAAATGTTCTTGCATTCTTCCGAGGAGAGCTCCTCTGCTCCTTCCATTCCATTTTTGTGTTTGTTTTGTTCTTTTCTGTCACTGATTCATATTACCACTTCTGGAAAAAATAAAATAAATAAAAGGCAGCTTGAGATTCCAAACGTGCGATTCACTTGTGAACGAAAGTCACTCTAACCATCGCCTTCAGTGCCGCGTGCGTCGCCACTGCTCTTTCAGCCCGAGGGACGCCAAGCCCTGGTGTCAGAACCTGTAACTTAAAGCGTGTGTGTGTGTGCCCTTACTTTGTCTCTTAAGGTATATGGAGAGGATCCTGGCAGAATCACAGACCTGTGCCGCCCGCCACCTTTTGCCATTGTTACGTTACAGATTTGGTTAGTTTTTGGTTTTTTTCCTTTAGAACTGTATAGCGTTGAAAAAGAAATCAAATATAAATGTCTGGTTTTCATATAATGTTTATAAAAGACCATTGAGAAGGAGGCTGGCGCTCACCCCGTGTCCCCCTTGATTGTAAATTGCTTCTGTTCTGTTTAGAAGTAAACCGTGCATGACTCCTGCTTAAGCGGTCATTATCGTGTCTGTTGGTGAAATTTTTATTAAAAGGAAAATTCCGTAGATGCACTTATTGAGTATGTGATTAGGACCTACGTCTGAGACTAGGAGTCCTGAACTGCCAATGCAAAAGAGGCGCAGTTCCCAGTTAATATGGAAACCGCTGTGGGAGAAGGATGAAGGAGACATGAAGTGTAGGGAATCATTAAAATAACAATTTTGCAAATTTCATTCTGATGCTTGTGATAAAGACAAATGTACTTGTGTAGAGAAATTTCCTGAAGATAAAGCCTAGGAGAAGCTGATTTTGAGGTTAATGCTGTAGAATAGGACTGTATACCAAATGTAATCTTTCCAATGCTACAATGAATTTACACATGAGATTGACATGCAATAAATCTATGTGCTTTTCTAAGTCCCGGTGCCCGCGAGCTTCATTGAGGGAGAGGCCCCAGGCCTGTGGAAGGGAGAGGAGGAGCAAGCTGGGGCTCGGCCGAGGTCCAGGCTCCCTGGCCTTGACTGAGGGGTCCCGGGGCCAGGCCCTGATGCCCAGGGAGCTTTGCTCCCTCCACCCTCCAGGACAGACTCCTGGCTATTCCCATTTTCCAGAAAAGAACAAGCTCAGGAAGGCATCACTCCCTGGATGGCCCCTCAGCGACCACGGTGACCTGCAGGTGTGTCTCTCCCCAAAGCAAGACGGCCTCCAGACGCAGCAGTCTCCCGGCATGTCCCACAGCTGTCCCCACCTCCAGGCACCGGGGACCCAGGGCCCCCCCAACAGGCCTCCTGGGGATACAGCCTTCCCTTCTGGAGGTCCTGGAGGAACCCGTCTTCCACAGCAGCAGTCCCCACCTTTTTAGCAGCAGGCACCAGTTTCGTGGCAGACCGTTTTTCCGTAGACCAGGGGAGGGTTGGTTTGGAGATGATTCAGGAGCGTTACATTTAGTGTGCGGTTTATTCCTATAATGATTACATCACAGGATATGACGAAACAATTCCACAACGCACCACAGTGTAGAATCCGTGGGAGTCCTGAGCTTGTTTTCCTGCATCTGGACGATCCCATCTGAGGGTGATGGAGACGGTGAGAGATCATCAGGCATTAGATTCTCATAAGGAGCGTGGAGCCTGGCTCCCTCGCTCTCTCGTGAGTTCACAGCAGGGTGCGAGCTCCCGTGAGAATCTCCAGCAGCGACTGATCTGACGGAGGCGGAGCTCAGGCGGTGAGGCAGGTGACAGGGAGCGGGTGTCGGTACGGAGGAGGCTTCGCTCCCTCACCTGCTGCTCACCTCACGCTGTGTGGCCCGGTTCCTCACAAGCCGTGAACTGGTCCTGGCCCACGGCCCGGGGTTTCGGGACCTCTTTCTTAAGGGTGCCCCCACCCGCCAGCCTCCCTGGAAGCTGTGTCCGCCCGCCCTTCACATGGCCTGAAGCTGCCCTGATGGGACAGCCCCGTGGGGTGCAGAGTGAGCAGAGGCCTGGGGCTGGAGCAGACCCAGGCCCCTTGGCCTGGTCTCCCCCCAGGGTGCCCTTGGATTCCTTCCTGGGGCCCTCCTGCCTCCAGGAGAGGCTCCATCCTCCACCCCGATTCTGCTCTGACCCAGAAGCCTAGGGTGGGTAAACCTCAAAAGCCTGGCCTCCCAGCCAGGACTGCCCCAAACCATCTCACCCACGCAGGTCCCCACTGGCTCTCTGCTGACACAGAGGTTAACAAATGTCACCCAGGAGGCCCCTAGGCCTGCAGCCTCCAGGCTGGCCAGGCCTCCCACCCCCCACCACCATCAGGGCCTCTAAATGTTTCCTGGGCTCCCTCCTGAATGTCTCTGATGGGCCAGGCCTCGGGAGCTGTGCCCCTCCACCCCTCCCCTCCCTTACCCCCCAGCGACTGGAACACAGGCCAGGCTGGGGTTTTGGGGAGGCAGGCAGTCATTACTCACATGCAGTCAACAACTTCGCTTCAGAGTCAACACCGTGGGCCCTCGAGCGTCTCTCAGCAGCATCTTCATCCGAGAGCCCCTGTCTGAGGGTGACCCAGGCTGATTAGAAAACTGACGTTTATGATGCCTGACACCTGCTCACTTCAGCCCACCACAGCTACCGCCTTGGCCATGCCTATGGGAACCCGTCACCAGCCTGAGCCTCCCCTTCCCACTCCCTACCCCTGACCCCTCCACGCCGCCCTCCTCGGCTACTCCAGCCCCCAGAGGGCAGCCCCGAACTCCCAGACCCACACCAGCAACAGATCCTCCCCACTTGCCAGACCACACGGGAGGGGGCTGGGCAGCATCTCTTCCACACGGCAAGAGCTCTGAGCTGCCTGCCTGACAAAATCCCCCTACCTACCCTTCCCACATGCGTGAGGAGAGGTAGCTGCAGGCAGCTTCTTGACAGGCAGGGAAATATTTCACCTTCCTCCAGCAGCTGAAGTGCTCAAGGATCCTGAGCCCCCCACAGACCAGCACCTTCAGACCCCAGGTCACGCAGAGGACCCCGTGGCCTCTGCCCACTGAGTCCAAAACTAGCACAAGCCCTGGACTTCGGGGCTGTGAGGACCCCTGGGCACCCTGGTTCATTTCTCCGTCCCCAAAGCCTGGCTTGGGGCCCATGCTTGGGAGAAGGCTGCTGGCCTAAATGAATGAAGGGATGCGTGAGTCAGTGGTTTGCCGTGCGGGCCACTGTTCAGCATGGATTCTGGGATCGCCAGGGCCTCCCAAGTCCACTGAGTGGCCAGAGCAGGCTCTGATGAAGGTAACAGGAAGCGGGGACCTGGGGTCCCCAACAGCAGCTCCTGGCTGCAGCCAAAAGGACACACACACAGACTGACTTCAGAACAAGATCCCAGCCCCCAGCCTGGGGTGTTCTAAACACCCCAGGTTTTTATGTTCTAAACACCAGCATGGGACGTTTCTGCTGGTGGGGGAAGCGGGGCATTTCAATGTTTCCTCCCCGAAGTAGCCGTGAGACCTTAAGCCCGTGGGTCAGATGTGGCTTGGCCCTGGGGAGACTGAGGCCCAGACACAGCTTGAAAGGCTTCTCTCTGAGAAACACGTTTCCGTTCTCGGAGGACAAATCATGTGACTCACAGAACTGATGGATGGCCCTGCTCCCAAAAGTCACTCACAGCAATCGAGTGACAGTACCACCCTCCCCGTCAGGGCCCTTCCCTGGAGCTGGCCACGCTGGGGCTCCAGGCGAGTGAAAACCCTTCCCATCTTTGTTCAGCCTGGCAAACTTCTCCTCATTAGCCCTGGAGGGGGAAGGAAAAATCTATGGAATAAGGGAGCTCTCTGATAATGGCCCTATTGTTAGGGCGACCCCAGAGGGAAAGCAAACAGAGACTCACAGAATCTTGCTGACAAGTGGACTTTGTCTTCCTGCCGCAGCTCCTCGCAGAAAAGACGGAGGGAAAAGGCTCCATTTTGGAAACAGGGAAAAATCAACAGGAGAAAAAAAATGTGTCAATGAGGAATCTGTTTTCTGGGAAAAGAGATGCTTTTTCATTCCCCTTCAGATGCATTTTGGGCCAAGTGAGCTTGTCGGTTATTTGCAGAGAAGCTATTTTGAGAAGCATTAACCTTAATTCTCACGGCAGCAAAAGTCTTCCACAAATCGTGTCCTCATTTGGGGTAAAATGGCCAGCGCGAGGGTGGCTTTGTGCTGGCAGAGAGGCCGGAGAAAGGCATCCACCGCAAAGGTAGCTCGGGGGGCTCTAGGAGAGAGGCCGTCGCCAGCCCGGAGCCTGGCCGCCACCCCTGCTGGTGGAAGGGCCCAGGCCCTCCACAGCCAGACAATCTCTCCCACAAGCCTTGGTCCTCATTCAGGACAGGGAAGCCGGATGGAATTCACTTCCCCAGTTCCAGGGAATAAGAAAGAAATTCCGAGATGACAAGCAGTGGGCCAGAGCCTGGGCATGACCCCAAACCCAAAGAGGCCCTGAGGCCACCCAAGACCTCGAGGGAGGAAGCCAGCTCTTCCTCTGTCCCACAATGAATGGGGTTTGTGGTCCTGGATTCTTGAGACCATCAGGCCACCTGGAGGCTCCAGGAAGCCAGAGAGGCAGGACAGAGCGGGGTCCAGCTTTACCACGCAGCGAACGGCAGGCATTCATCCATGTAAGATCTGTGCGCCAGCACCCCGGCAGCCTGTCTATCATGGCCCCAAGCTGGAAAGGGCGCGAATGTCCACCACTGGTGCCTGCATGAACTTTGGAAAGGAACAAAGACCTCCCAAATGAGAACCGGCGGAGGCCAGTCACTCAGAGCAGGCTGCAGCAAGGGCGTCAGCCACCACTACCTGCCTGGCAAAGCTTCCCAGGCAGGCAGGGGCGTGGGAAGCCTCAGAGGAGAAGGCTCCAGGTGAGCTCCGACGGAGGCTGCTGAGGAGCTAGAAGCAGACCAGAAGCAGGCATCCTTCCGGGCTGGGATTAGGGAGGGCCTGTTTAGAGTTGGAATACGAGTTGGAAGTGGGGACAAGAGTTAGGGAAGCCGTCAGTCGCTGATCAGGTGCCGGCCACCTGGGGCTGGCTGCTGCAGGTGTTAGTGTTTCCACTGCTGCAGACTGTGGGCCCGAGTTCTTTTGTTTTTTAATAACGTTTCATTACTACAGCAGTTTGAGGTTCACAACAAAATTGATCAGAAGGGGCAGAGATGGCCCATGTGCTCCCAGACCCTACATACACTCAGCCTCCCCCACTGTCACCGTCCCCCACCAGAGTGTGCCTTCATCTCCACGTGAGCCTGCATCCACGTGGCCTCACCTGCAGTCCCCACCGGGGCACTCTTGGTGGACATTCTGTGGGTTTTGACTAACATGGAAGGGCGTGGGTCCACCCCGTCAGCATCATACAGAGGGGGTTCACTGCCCCTAAATCCTCTGGGCTCTGACTCCCCATCCCTCCCTCCCGCAACCTAGGCAACCCGGCCCTTCACTTCTCCACAGTGTTGCCCCGGCCAGGACGCCACGTCACGGAGATCACAACATGGAGCCTTTTCAGACTGACCTCTTTCACTCAGAAATATGCATTTAAGACGCCTTCATGTATTTTCTTTTTTTTTTCTTTCTTTTTTTTTCTTTTTGAGAGGAAGTCCTGCTCTGTGGCCCAGGCTGGAGTGCAGTGGTATAGCGGTGTGATCTCGGCTCACTGCAGCCTCTGCCTCCCAGATTCCAGTGATCCTCCTGCCTCAGCCTCCACGCTCCACCATGCCCGGCTAATTTTTGTATTTTTAGTAGGATGTGATTTCTGTGTCATATGATAAAAGTGTGCTGACCTTTGTAAGAAAACACCGAACTTTTCCAGAATGGCTACACCGTTTTGCGTCGGAAGGGGGGTTCCTGCTGCTTCACACCCTCGTCAGCACCTGGCATCGTCTGTGTTCTGGATTTGGGCCGTGCTGACAGGCATGTAGCAGCATCGCACGGGTGCTTTGATCCGCAGGCCCCTGATGCCGCGACATGGAGCATCTCCCCACGGCTTCCTTGTCCTCCAGGAGGGTCTGTTCAGGTGGGCCGCTTTGCTGAGTTGTGGTTCTGCACATGGTCTGGCTTTGCTGCATCCACCTCTGGAAACAGTGGTGCCTCCGTTGGAAGGAAGGCCGCTCAGCAACGGTGGGACAGGCGCTGCTGCAGGCCCCAAAGCCGTGTGGCTGAATCTCTAAGCCACTGTCCCGGTGAAGGGAGCCACGTGCTGGATGGTTCTGTGCAACTGACGTGTGGAAGAGGCAAAGCTACAGGATGGGGCCCAGATCCACGATGGTGACACAGGGGCAGGGGACGGGCTGCCATGGGCACGGCAAGGCTTCTAGGGCGACAGACAGGGTGACGAACGCGTCCTATATCATGATCGTGGTTACACAGTTAGACGTTCATTAAAACTCATCTCACTGTACATTTTCAAAGGGTGATTTTATTGCACGTAAATGGTGCCCCCATTAACCCCATTTGTCAAAAACTGTGTGTCCCACCCACCCCCACTTTAAGGCTGGGGTCTATCATGGAGCCACCGTTCCCGGAGGTCCTAGTACAGCTAAAAGCAGCGCTTCACACCCAGGCTGCCCCTGCCCCCCCACACACACTCCTAGGCCAACCAGCCAGCTGACCAGCAGCAAGCTGGGCTCTCAAGACTGGGGGCATGGGGCGGGGAGGAACGTGGGTGGCAAGGAGCAGAAAGGGCCTGTGGCTTTGCCAAGGGCCAGTGCTGTGGCCTCCAGCGTCGCCTGGCCTCAGGCCTTCGGGGCACGCCTGTTTCCAGCCTCTCCCAGTCAGCGCGGAGCTTCTGAGCAGGCTTTCTGCTTGATATCATTCAGAGCTTAAAAACACACAGAGCTGTAGGCGTGGATGGTTATATGTGCCTGTAGCAGGGGAACAAAAACGTGGTATGAGATGGATAAATACCAAATTCCGAGGCTTGGTTTCCAATAGGAAGAAAGGGAGGTGGTGGGCTGGGGGTCGGAGGGAGTGAAGAGCTTGGAGGGTTGGTTTCAATTGTATGTGTGGTCATAGACGCTTCAGGGTCACATTCGGGTCATCTGCAGAGAGTGACAGAGACAGAGAAGAGAGAGAATGAGACAGAGAGTCACTGTTACATCATCTGTTTTTGTCTGTTTGTTGAGATGGAGTCTCCTTCTGTCACCCAGGCTGGAGCGCAGTGGCACGATCTCACTGCAACCTCCACCTCCTGGGTTCACGCGATATTCTCCTGCCTCAGCCTCCTGAGTAGCTGGGATTACAGGCACCTGTCACCATGTCCAGCTAATTTTTGTATTTTTAGTAGAGATGGGGTTTCATCATTTTGACCAAGCTGGTCTCAAACTCCCGACCTCAAGCAATCCGCCCACCTCGGCCTCCCATGCCTGGCCTCCATCCTCTGTTGTAACTTCTGCGGCTGCCTCACTGTGCAAGTCAGGCCAACGCTGAGTAGCAGTGCTCAGAGTATTCCTTGCCAGGCTCACGATCCCAAAGAGAAAGTCATCCACTCTCCGCCATTAGGTCTGCTGTGAGCTCTCGGGGACCTCTGTAGCATTGAGCAGGTGACCTTCGGTTTCTATATCACTGAGATTTTTATTTTCATAGGTGTTGGGTTGGGACAAATGCTTCCTGTTCACTTATTGAAAAGTTATATGATTTTTCTCCTTCGCTCTGTTAATGTGGCAAGGTACACTGACTGATTTTCAAATGTTAAACCTTGCATTCCTAAGACAAGCCTCACTCGATCGTGAGATGCTGTTCATTGTATAACAGCTGGATTCAATTTAATATAAAATATTTCTGTACCTATATCCATGAGGAATATTAGTCTATAATTTTATTTTCTTGTGACTTTTTAGTACCGGTGTTAGGGCAATACTGGTCTCATGAAATGAGCTGAGAAATGTTTCTTCTTCCTCAAGTTTCTGAAAGAGGCAATGCAAAATTGGTATTATTTCTTCCTTTTGATTGAATGTTCAACTGAATTCACCAGTGATGTCATGAGGGCCTGGAGTATTCTTTGTGAAAAATTGTTTTTTTTTTTTTTAATTAGGAATTCTTGGCCAGGCATGGTGGCTCACGCCTGTAATTCCAGCACTTTGGGAGGCCGAGGCAAGTGGATCCCTAGGTCCGGAGTTCAAGACCAGCAGGAGAATCACTTGAATTCAGGAGGCAGAGGTTGCAGTGAGCCGAGATCACACCACTGCACTCCAGCCTGGGTGACAGAGCAAGACTGTGTCTCCCCATCCCCGAAAAAAAAAAGAATTCTTACCATAAGTTTAGGGTTAACGAAATAAAACACAGGCCCTGTGCAGTGGCTCTCATCTGTAATCCCAGCACTTTGGGAGGCTGCAGCCAGCAGATCACTTGAGCTCAGGGGTTTGAGACCAGTCTGGGCAACATGGCATAACCCCGTCTCTACAAAACATCTTAAAATTAGCTGGATGTGGTGCACGTCTGTGGTCCCAGCTACTTGGGAGGCTGAGGTGGGAGGCTGAGGTCGGAGGACTGCTTGAGTCTGGAAGGTCAAGGCTGCAGAGACTGCGATTGTGCCACTGCACTCTGGCCTGGGTGACACAGTGAGACTCTGCCTCAAAACACAATAGTAATAAGAAATAAAATATAAAATTGTATGTCTTCAGTAGATACCATGCTATTTCAATTTTCTATTTGTTTTTACAGCAGTTTGGATGATTTGTGTCATTTAAGGAATGTGGCCCATTTCATCTAAGTGACTGAATCTATTGGCAAAAGGTTACTCAGAATATTTTCTTATCATTTTAACGTCTGCGGGATCAGTAGTGGTGGCCGTCTTTCTTTCCTGATATTGATAATTTGAGCCTTATCTCTTTCTTTTGTAATTTGGGTTATCAATTTTATCAATCTTTTAAAAGACAGCCTTTTATTCTATTGATTTTTCGCCATTGTTTCCCGTGGTACTGACTTCCATTGATTGATTATTTAATTTCCTTTAGCTTTAATTTGCACTAATCTCTTTTTCATTTGAAGACGAAAGCTTAGATCAATTTCAAGCATGTCTTCTTTTGTAAAAAGCATTCAAAGCCATCAGTTTCCCTCTAAGCACACATGAGGGGCACTCCACACATTGTGATATTATGTATTTTCATTATAATTCAGTTCAAATATTTTCTAATTTCTCCTGCCATTCCTTCTTTGACCTTCAGGTTGCTTAAAAGTACGTCGTCTAATTTTCAAATGTTTAAGAATTTTTCAGCGAGCATTTTGCGACTGGTTTCTAATTATCTGGTTAGAAAACATACTCTATGGTATTTCAGTCATTTTAAATGCATGCAGGCATGTTTTATGGCCCAACATATGGTCTGTCTTGGTGTGTATTTCATGTGTACTTGAAAAGAATGAGAGTTCTGGCGTTGCTGGGCGTAGTGCTCTGTAAATGTCAATTAGATCAAGCTGGTTGACAGTGTCGGTCAAGTGCTTTATACACCCTTGGTGAGCTTTCCCTCTAGTGTCCTATCTGTTGTTAGGAGCAAGTGCTGAAATCTCCAACTACGACTGTGGGTCTGGTCTCCTTTCAGTTTACTCAGTGGCCGTCTGCTTTTGCACATATTTTGAAGCTCTGTTATTATGTGCATACAGGCTTAGGACTGTCTTATTGACCAATGGAATCCTTTATCATTATGAACTGTCCCTTTCCCCGTGGCAATATTCTGAAATCTGCTTTTGTCTAATATTAGCATAGCCATGCCTGCTTTCTTGTGACTAGTATCGGCATGCATGTCTTTTCCTTCCCTTTTACTCTCATCCTGTGTCTTCGTATCTGAGTCACCCTAGTAAGCATCATGTCATTGGGTCTTGCTTTTTATCCAGTCTGACAATCTCTATCTTTTAATTGGTGTGTTTAATCCATTCACGTTTAATATAATTATTGATATGGTTAGATATAGGCTACCATCTTGCTATTTGTTTTCTATTTGTCAGGGCTGTTTTTTGTCTTTTTTTCCCTCTTTCCCTGCCTTCTTTTGGATTAGTATTTTCTAGGATTGAATTTTCTCTTCTCTCTGGGCTTATTAGCTATAGCTCCTCATCTTAATTTTTAGTCTCTGATCTAAGGTTTTCAGTATTTGCCTTTAATTTATCATCATCTGTCTTTAAGTGATATTATACTCACTGTAAAATATACAAACTTTACTCTGGTATATTTCTATTCTCTCTTCCCGGCTTTCGTGCTTTTAATAAACACACAACTGTCTAATATATTTCACTTTTACATATAAATTTGATGATGCACTGTCATTATTTTCACATTAGTCTCTGATCTTTTAAAGAAATGTTTTGAAGCACAGAAAAAAGTCTCTCACGTTTATTGACATGTTTGCAATTTCCAGTGGGTTTCTACTCCTTGTGCAGACCTGAACTTATACTTGGTATCATCTTCTTTTGCCATGTAAAGATTCCTTTGACATTTCTTATAGTGTAGGTCTACTGGTGATGAATTTTCTCCACATTTGCCTTAAAATGTCTTTATTTTACTTTCATTTTTGAAGGATATTTTCATGGGAAATGGACATCTTGGTTGACAGTTTGTTTTCTTTCAGCACTTTGAAGATGTTGTTCTAACTCTCGCAGCTTTCAGTGTTTCTGATGACAAGCCAGCAGTTATTTCTGTCTTTATTCCCTCAAGATTTCTCCCTCTGTCACTGGTTTTCAGCCACTTCATTATGAGGTACCTTGGTGTGGTCTGCTTTGTACGGATGCTGCATTGACATCTTTGTACTTACTCTACTTCGCCTTAAGGCCCTTGGATCTGTGGATCTATGAGTTTTCATCACATTTGGACATTTTTCAGCCATTCTCTCCTCTTCTTCTTCTTTTTTAAGGCAGAGTCTTGGTCTGTCACCCAGGGTGCAGTACAATGGCTCCGTCACGGCTCACTGGACCCTCAGCCTTCCTGGGCTCAAGCGATCCTCCCACCTCAGCCTCCCAAGTAGCTGGGACTAGACATGCGCCACCACACCTGGCTAATTTTTGTATTTTTAGTGGAGACAGGGTTTCACCATGTTGCCCAGGCTGGTCTCGAACTCCTGGCCTCAAGTTATCCGCCCGCCTCAGTCTCCCGAAGTGCTGGGATTACAGGCATGAGCTGCTGCACCCAGCCACTTTTTAAAATGTATTTTCTCCCCTCCCCCCTCATCCCTTTCTGAGCCTCCAATCAAACATGTTGTTAGACTGCTTGATACTGTCTCACAGGTCATCAAGGCTGTGTATTTTTCTTCCCTAGGTTTTTCCTCTGTGTGTTTCAATGTCAATAACTTGTATTGTCCTGGCTTCAAGTTTACTGATCATTTTCCCCTGTAGTTGAATCTGCTGTAATCTCATCAGTAGAGTTTTGGTTTCATACATTGTATATTTTCTTCCTTAGAATTTCCATTTGATCCTTTGCTATACTTTCCATGCCTCCTTTGACTATGATCATGCTTTCCTGTAAATCCTTAGGGGTGATAGATGTATATATTTTTTTCCTGAGAGAGGGCCTAGGATAGAGCGCAGTGGTGCGAGCTCAGCTCACTGCAGCCTCAAACTCCCGGGCTCAAGTGATCCTCTCACCTCAGTCTCCTGAGTAGCTGGGACTCCAGGCACATGCCACCTCGTCCAGCTAATTTATTTATTTATTTATTTTTTGCAGAGATGAGGTTTCACCATGTTGCCCAGGCTGGCCTTGAACTCCTGGACTCAAGCAATTCACCACCTCAACCTTCCAAAGTGCTGGGATTACAGGTGTGCGCCACCATGCCCAGCTGATCCTTGGGTGTATTTTTGGTTTAAATGCCTTCTCTGCAAATCCTGCCGTCCGTGTCACTTCTGGGTCTGTGTCTATTGACCGATTTTGTTCCCAGTTATTTGTCACGGGTGCTCGTTCCTGTGTCTTCACAGCCTCGCAACTCTGCCTTGGGTGCTGGAGGTTGTCAACATCTAATTGTTTCTGGATTTCATTGGCCTCCTTTTCGAGAACGTTGAGCTTTACGCTGATAGGCAGTTAATTCACTTGCGGATCCGCCTGGTCCTTTCAGGGCGCGCTTTGAACCTTCGTTAGGTCAGGTCTAGAGGAGCTGTCAGCCCAGAATCACTTCAGCCCTTCCCCTAGGACATGGCCTTCTTTGGTATCTACTGAATATTCTGCATGGTCAAGACTTTTTCACTCTGTCGCTGTTTTCACCCGTTTCGTGATGAGGTGCTGTGGTGTGGTCTGCTTCGTACGGACGCTGCTTTGACTTCTTCGTATTATTCCACGTCACTTTGAGATTCCTGGATCTGCGGATCTGACTTTTTATCACACATGGAAATATTTCAGCCGTTCTTTTGAGACGGAGTCTTGGTCTGCCACCCAGGCTAGAGTAGCGTGGCTCGGTCACGGCTCACGGGAGCCTCGAGCTCCCCAGGCTCAAGCAATCCTCTCACTTCAGACTCCTAAGTAGCTGAGGTCAACGAGAGCTCTTCCTTCCAGGCGGCGGGTGTTCCAGCCTCCCCTGCCCTGGTGTGAACTCTGGCACACGCTCTGCACACACAGCCCCCTGGCCGTCGCTGGTCCCTGGCCTCATGGGATCCCACCCTGCTATGCACAGCTCAGTATTCAGCCTTTGGCAGTATTCAAGTGGACCCCAGCGGGGATCTGGGGGGCTCCCCTGCATTGCTGCCTCTTCTTCAGTACTCTCTCCACAGTCCTCGGCCTCCTTGGCTTCCCAATTCTGTCCCCACAGCCCAGTGAGGCCACCATGCTTCTTAGCCAAAGGCTTATTTCCTTCTTTCTCATAGAAATTTCTGTCTCCGCCACCTGTTGTCCAATGTTAGAAACGGTTGTTTCTTGTATTTTCTGTTCCGTTTTCGAGTTCTTTGCAGTGACAGAGGAGTCTGGTACCGACGGCTTCGTCATGGCCAGAACACCTGACATGTTTCAAATTCTCAGCTTGGGGAAGACACATGGGGTTGCTTTGATATCTGCTGAGTGACATGCATGTCTCGAGACCTGAAGTGGCCCCTAATGATGACTAGGGATCCTGGGCTGTGGCATCAGACAGACCTTGGCTCTAACTGTGGCGGGGCCACTTACCAGCCAGGTAACAAGGGGCAAAACATTTCTCCTCTCAGTCAAATGGGGACAAGATGACATCTGAGGGGCTTCTGTGAGAATTCAGTAGGGTGATGCAGGCAAGGGCCACAATGAGGCTGGGCACATAGTGGGTGCTTCATGGGAAGTAATGACCCTCACTATTTTAGGGTACAAGGCAGAGGGGTATTTGCTCCCTAAACCTAACCCCCTGCCCACCAGCCCCGGTTCCCTCACTGCCCCTCACCCACCTGCTGGACGCCCCAGTCATGGGCCCCTGCCCACCAGCACAGAGGCGCCTCTGTCCTCAACCCCACTCACAGCCACACCATTGGGCCTTTTCCCCACTGCACGGGCGGGACAGGACATCCATGAAACTGCAGTGGATAACAGGGCAGCCCAGCATTGCGGGCCTGAGGACGGAGGGCTGTTATGGCCTTCCCTCCACCCCGTGTGCTCCTGAGGGCCCCAGGGAGGGAGGGGAGCAGGTGGGAGCTCTGCCTACTCACCCACCCCGCAGTCTCAGTCCACCCTCAGCCCTGGGCACCTGGGAAGGTCAAGGAAAAGGCCTCCCGAGGGGCTGCTGGCTTCCAGCACCACCTAAGGCCACAGGCTGTCTGTACTGTGGCCCCGTGGCTGAGCAAGGCCTGCAGGAGCTCAGGCCACCTCGAGTCGCAGGGAAGGAGCTAGGCTCCTGCAGACAAAAAGCACTGCCCACCCTATAGCAATGCCCGGTGGCTGTTAGGCTTGGGGGACCTACATCTTCTCCCCTGCTGGCGACGTGGGAGGGGAATCCCTCAGGGCAGGCAACATGCTGAGCCACAGGCTCTGGGTCCCAGCACAGCGGTGCAGAGTGTACTGCAGGCCTACCCGGCTGGCGCGCCTCCCTGGGCGCTTTCTCTTTGCAGTCCCTCAGGTCTCCAAGCCCGTTCCTCCCAGCCTCTCCCTTGGGCCTCATGCCAGGGCAGTCTCCTGTGTCATCATCAGGCCCTCATTTACAGCAGAGGTGACAGAGGTCCAGCCACCAGCTCAGGGGACATCGCCAGCAAGGGGACTGTCCCAAGTGCACACTACGTGGCCTCTGGGAGCCAGCAGGACATGGAGAGACAGAGCCAGACACAGGGTGGCTTGAGGAGCCAAGCAGGGGCTGGACAGAAGGTGTGCGGTACAGGGCATCCCGGAGGCAGCTTCTCAGAAGGTTTTATGGGAAAGCACTCACCGGGTGTTGGGAACCTGGAGCCCACTGAGTGGCCTGGTGCAAGGCTCCCGTCCCCGCACTGGGCCTCAGTGACCCCACTGCACCCCAGTCCTCACGGGTCAAGTCTCCAGACACCCCAGCTCCCTCCTGCAGGGTAGGTCTTGTCAGTGCAGTACCCATCAAGGACTCAGGGGGGCAGCAGCCACCCGCCTTTCCCAGGAGCTGCCGGAGGTGGAACCTCCCCACAGGTTGCTTCAGGCGGAGGCTGCAGCCCACAGGGGTCAGCTCTTAGCTCCTCCATCATCCCCTCAGAGGGACGGATGGCCCATTGGACCCGTCCCTGAGGCCAGCCTGTGCCCTGCTCAGGTGGCACCTGACACCCAGGCAGCCCATGTCACAGGGCAGACATTGGGGGATTCGTGGGTGGGGCGACCATTGCAGGAGAGGGCAGGGCAGGCCACAGGAGGGCCAGGCAGGCCGCTCCTCTAGCCATGACACCTGAGAAAATGCCAAGCGACAGCCCCAGAGCCTGCAGCACCTCCTCACCCTGCAAAGGGATCTCACGGCCACCCAGCCCAGGAAGGCAGGTGCTGGAAGGAGAGCGGCCAGTGCACTCTGGCTGGTGCACCGGTGCCCGGCCCATGCCCCGAGGCCTGGGGTCAGTGAGGGATGCTGGTGGAAGCTGACCCAAAGCGCAGTGCGGATGTTCACACGGAAGCCTTTGGCAACAGGCCTTTCCTGAAAAGGGGACGGTGGAGACACGTCAGAAGTGGGGCTGGGCCCTGGGACCTCAGGTCACATTCCTGACTGGCTAGGCCCCACCCCTCCCACAGCACCAGGAGCCTGATTCCTGAACCCCCAGCCTGGGGGCAGCTGCAGCCTCTGCCCCGGGCCCTCCCTCCCCTTCACCCGCGTTCCCAGCAGGCAGAGCAAGGGAAGTGCAGGCTCAGCCCCGTGCACGCCGGCAAGCGCCTTCCTTTCCAGGACTCAGGGTCCTCCTCTGTGTAGTAGGGATGGCGGCGACTCGACCACACCAGGAAGGTGGCCAGGGTGCTTTGTGCGCTCTTGGCTGTCCTTGGCCGCCTGGCTTCCAAGAATCCAGAGGGCCAGGCCTTTTCACAGCAAACATCGGGTCCCCGCAGGCTGGTCTCCTTCCGGGAAGGCTTCCTGGAGGAGGCGGTGGGGCGGGGCCTGGAAGGAGAGCGACGCAGGAGGGAGCCGAGCCGCTCCACCGCGCCGGGAAGGCAACTCCAGGGCCGGCCTTGGTCGGCGCGGCGGGGTGGGGTGAAGGGGAGTGCGGGCACCGAGCGGCGGCGGCTCGGCGGGAGTCGGGAGGGGCGAGCCGGTCCGGCCAGTCACGTGGGCTCCGGCCGGCCCAGGTGGGGCTGTGACCTGTGACGCAGGCGGCGCAGCCACAGGTGCCTTGGGCGAGCCCCGCCCCGCCCCCTCTCCTCCCCTCCCCCTCCCCTCCCCTCCCCCTCCCCCTTCCCGCCTGCCCCGCCCCCCTCCCCGCCCCTCCTCGCCCCTCCTCGCCCGAGGACTCGGACCCGGAGCAGCCTCGCCTGCCCAGCGCCCACCTGTGGGGCTGCAGCCGCTGCCCTCCCGCCAGACCGCGCAGGAAGTTGGGAAGGCGACCCGGGCGGGACCGCACGGCCGCAGGAGAGAGGCGGCTGCAGGACCGGACGGGACCGGGCGCTGGAGGCTGCACCGCCGCGCCCCGCCGCCCCTCCGCCCCGCGGCGCAGGTGAGCCTGGAGGACGGGGGAGCCGGGGACGAGGGGACGGGGGGACGGGGGGACGGGGGACGGGGAGCCGGGGACGGGGAGCCTGGGGACAGGGGGACGGAGGACGGGGCTAAGTCTGGCGGAGGCGCCGGGAACCCGGGGCGTCTCTCCTCCCTCCGCTTTTCCCGAGCCCCGCCCCGGGATCCGCACCCACCTCGCGACCCTCCAGCGGCTCCGCCGGGCGGGAGGGGCGGGGCTCCCGGGCTGAGCCGGACGCGACCTTGGACCCCCACCAGGCGGCCCCCGCCCGTCCGCCCGCCCGCTGCCCCGTCTCAGCCCCAGCGGCCGCTGCCTTTTCCTAAAGGAAAACTTCCATGCAGCCGGAACCTGGGCTCTGGAAGCTCCAGGGAGTTTGAAAGAGGGTAGTGTGGGGTGGGGGGCGGAACGGAACGACCCTCCCGGGAGCTCTTGAGAATCTGCCGCCCAAACCTGCTTTGCCCCCGGAGTTCAGAAAAGCCCCCAAAACGAAGCCCCCACCCCTCCCCCCCACCCAGGACGAACCAAAACCACACGCCCTTCCCCCACCCCGTGGACTTGGTGGGCGGTGACAGGGAGGGACCTGCTTTGTCTCCCCTGAAAAGGGAGGGTGTGTCCCACCTACCAGGGAGCCGAGGGCTTGTCCTAGCCTCTCAGCCTGTATCTCCGTCTGTGAAATGGGAACAAGGCTCCTTTCTGAATTTGAGTGAGTGTGGGGGCCTCAGCCCAGCGCTCAGCATGAGGTGGGGGAACCGAGGAAGGGGCAGCCAGGACAGGGCTTGGTGGCCTCTGCATCTGACCTGAGTCAAGGCCTGAGTCTTCCCTGTGTCTTTGAGGGGAACGGTCTGCGCACTGCCTAACACGGGGGCTTAGGGGTGCATGTGGGCCCCTCCATGCTGTAGTGCCCAGCTGTGCGGGCTCCAGGCTCACATGCTGGCTCTTTGTGAACTAAGGCAAGTGATTTCAGCTCTCCGGCCTCAGTTTCCTGATCCGTAAAATGGAAATAATAGGCATATGGAGGAGTTAGAAGATGTTGACTCACAAGTGTGCCAGGTAGACGTGGTCCCTGCTCTGCCATGCCCACAGCCTGCAGAGGGGGACAGGGTGAGAAGCAAGGCACTGTCCAGAGCAGGAGCCCAGGCCGAAGGTGGGCACTCCCCACCCACCCCAGTCCCGCTGAAAGGGAGGCGTCTTAGGGGCTTCCTGGAAGAAGTCAGGTCCAAGTCGGCTGGAGAGTGAGATGGGTCTCCCCCCGCCCCGGACACTGGGGAGAAACCCTTGCTGGGCGGCCTCCCTGAGGGCACTGGCTCTCCAGGGGCTGTCTCTGACCAGGACCACCATATGTGGGAAGCACTTTCCACCTATACATGAGGAAACTGAGGCACAGAGGTGAAGCAGTGAGAAGAGGTGTCCCGGGGTCCCCACAGCCCACGTGTGGAGCATGGGTCCCCTCCCCCCATCCTAAGGATGGCCTTTTGTGTTCACGTTGTGAGCCAGGCTCAGGAGCTCCCCAAGAGTTCGGTGTGAGTTTTAGTTCTGGTTTCCAGATGGATCTGGGCTGCTCCTGTCCTTAGCACAGGGACCGTCATCTGGATCGGCGTCCTTATTTCTGGTGACTCCCTGGCCAAGGCCAGAACCCCCACTCCCCCGGTCCCCGTTTGGGGTCAGCCATCTCCGTCAGGACAGGGCCTAGCCAGCAGCCCCACCCAGGCAAGCTACATTCCCTCTGCACCTGGTTTCCTTATCTGCCAGGGAAAATACCCACCTTCCAGAAGTTTGGGAAGGAGCAGAAGACACAGTGGGTGATGGGGCATTCAGAAGGCACGGTCTGTGTGTCTGTCCCACAGCAGGTGAACGGGTGGCAGGAGACCTGTCACCCTCGTGGGCACCTGTCAGAGGCAGGCTCTGATTCCCACCCTTTGGGGGAACCCTGTGAGTGGCAGCAGAGCCGGGACAGGGCCTGGGTTTATGGCACATTGTAGGGCTGTGGGCCCTACAGGGTCGTGGGATGTGCCTTATGCTGTGCTGAGGTACAGTATCCAAGAATTAAAGAGACAGGACACTGGAGAACTGGAGAAGAGCAGCTGGACTCGGGGGGCCATGCCGCCTGTGAGCGGGGATAGGCAAGGCCCTGAACGCGCAGAACTGTCTCTATTTATTAGGTACAAGCAGGGGGCAGGGTCGTGCGTGAGGTCATCATCTGTAGGCTTAGTAATAGGGCATACATAATCATGTGAGTAGCAAGCAAAGGGGCCACCCCATTATGTCACCTGGGCAGAGAGGGGGGCCATGAGCAGTAGGGGGCTGTGTGTGCAGTAGTAGAGGGTCGTGTACAGAAAAGGGGTCCACCCCCATTAGGTCACTGAGGCAAGGAGGTGGGCTGTGTGCAGCAGGTGTCATGCACAGCACTTTTTACCTGGGGGCTGGAGACGTCAAAGGATTTCTAATAGAAGGATACCGTAAGCCAATGCAGTGGGAGCTGACAGACGTGTGCTCTTCTCTTAAGATATTTATGGGAGGATGATTTGAGCTAGCACAGAAGCAAGAAAAGACGGACACGGTGTACAGCCGCCATGACTGGTCACACCAGAGGGGTTCTTCTCCCTCGGTGACTTCCAGGATCTCAGGCCTGAGGCCGACTTTCCACAGGAACCGGATGCAAGGTACTACAGCTCCTTTCTCAGGAGGAGAGGCTCTTGCTCCAAGCCTGCCGTACAGCGTATGCCCTTTCAGGCAGGGACGCCACTGCCTGGGTCTTTGGTTCTCGTCCTGGTTTGGCTGTTTTCCCACGTGCTGCTTCTGTTCTGTGACTGCTCTAGGCATTCCTCCTACTACAAACTACTATATGGTTACATGGAAGGATTCTATAAATCAGCACTGAATGTGTCAGTACAGCTCCGACTACAACACCTATATGATTATATAGAAAGATTATATGGAACTAAGTATTATTATATATAAAGTAGATATAGTAAGCAGTGAGTTATGCTTCAGGCACTAACTGTGTGTAGGGTCTGCACAGTTCTCCTTCCTCGGTGCCCGTGGCGGGTGTTACCCACAGCACATCTTGTTCAGAGTCGGAGCCGGAGCTGGGGACTGACTGGAATGCACTTTGGGCTGAGCCGGCTGTGTCCGGGTAGGAGGGCCAGGCACACTTCGCCCCCACCGTGCAAGGTGGCTCTCAACTTAGCTGCCCAGGGTTCCCCCCTGCGGTCCTAGGGGCCTTGATCCGGGTGACAGATGTTTCCAGCAGCCCCGCCCACAGTAGCCAGGACTCCTGACTACCAGCAGTGTCTCCTGGGGGGCACAACTGCCCCAGTGAAGGCTGCAGAGCCAAGCCCCTGGCCTCCTTGCAGAGGAAGCTGGCTAATGTGTCCTGCGTGATTTACAAAACCAAATCCTCCCCCCACTGATGTGACTCTGATTCCACAGCGTGGCCGGGCAGAATTACCCGAGGACAAAGGCGTCATTGTGGCTTGAGTTTGCCTGCGCTGAGGTTGGATGGACAGGTGCTGGAGAGGCCACACCCCACTGGGCCGAGTGGGGTCAGCCAGACACAGAGGCCGGGGTAGGAGGGACAGAGCTGCCTGAGGACCACGTGAAGCTGGAGGCCCGTGCAGTGTCCTAACTGGAGGGGCAGCAAACGTGGGGCAGTTAGGTCCTGGTGGCCGTGAGAACAGCTGTGCCTAGAGCCCCAGTCCCCGGCTGGGAGATTGTACTGCTAGGGGGAAGCAGAAGGGACGGGGCTGGTGCCCACTGTAGTTCCTGGAAGCACGTCTCTCCAGAAAGATGAGGAGGACGGGGCGGCAGGGCAGCCTACCCACCAAGGCTGGGTCTGAGATGCAGCAGTCCAGCCAAGGCCAAGTGTACACAGGACCGGACAGGGTAGGCGGGGGCCCCTGAGGCTGGCCAGGGACCATGGACTCCACCTGCTCACCTCTGCTGGATGGCCCTGAGGCTGGCCAGAGACCACAGGCTCTACCCGCTCTCCTCTGCTGCCCACCGCCTCCTGGCAAGTCCCTCGTGCCCCATACCACCTGACACATGTATCACCTGTGTGGGGGATACCAGGTAGGGTATTATTTAGTGGTCAAGAGACGAGAGAGAGCTCTGGGTCCCAAGGCTCAGCCGTGGGAGGTCCTTTCC
This sequence comes from Cacajao melanocephalus, assembly GCA_963573385.1. Lineage (NCBI taxonomy): Eukaryota > Metazoa > Chordata > Mammalia > Primates > Pitheciidae > Cacajao > Cacajao melanocephalus. The sequence goes on from CAUYLG010002992.1 coordinate 48,552, forward strand.
AGTGCACCCTGAGCAGAAGCAGCAGGAAGTCACCCAAAAAGTGGCACAGATGGGCCTGGAGGCCTGTGTGGGGCTGCCCTGGCCCAGTGTCTGCTCCCTTTGAGTGGAAGCCCCTGGCAAGTTGGTTCTTGGCATGGAACACCAGGGCCTCTCTGGGAAGACACAGGGTCAAGGTAAAGAGACCAGGGCAGAGTGAGTGCCAACGCAGGTGTTCGCTCTTCAGTTTGGGAGTTGAGCCCAACTGTCTGTGGGGACACGAAGAGGAAACTGTCCCTGTCCCCCAAGGGGGCTCACAGACATGGGGAGACGGGGGGACAGCCAGCCAGCCAGCCTACAGCTTCTTCTGCCCTGTGCATGCCTGAAGGAGCTTTCCTGGCAGCGTCCACCCAGCGAGTCCAGGCTGCCTTTGCTGGGGAGCAGGCCTGCCACTGGCCCATGTGGCTGCCGCAGGGCATCTGACCTCTCTCTGTGGTGCTGTAGCCAGAGAGCATGGCCAGCTGCCAAAAGGAGTCTGAGCTCTTGGCCCCTCCCCTTTACTGGCCCCAGGTGCCAGGTGCAGGCCAGCATCTCCGTAAGGAAATGGAAGGAGACCGCTGCAGAGGCCAGCCAGCTGCAGGAGAGGCTGCGGGATGTGGACCTGGCATGGGGCTGGGGTCCCAAAGGGCCTTCCCGGTCAGACACCTGTGCTCAGGGTGTATGCACCTGGGCCTCCCACCAGCATAGGGTCTCTGTCCACAGTAGAAGCCAAAGCAGTCAGCCAACAGCAGCAGATGTTTGAGGAAAGCCCCATGCCTGAGAGACAGAGGCCAGCAGAGGTGGGGACAGGAGGGAATGTGTGGTGGGGGTGGGGCTCCAGCAGCCACACAGAAAGAAAGAAACTCGCTCCAGAGAAAACATACTCCTTCCTCTCTACGTTAATGGAAGATGTCACACCCATAAAACAAGAACAGGCTGCCAGGAATGAAGAGCAGAGGGCTCTTTGAGGATAAGGAAAATGACAAGACCAGGGGCAGATAAGAACATTAGGGGGAGAAAACCTCCCACAGAGGAGAACAAAGTAGGGTCGAAAAGGTAAGGAATTAGGAGAAAACGTGAGCTTAATGCCCATTAGTGGGAATTCCAAAAAGACAGAGTGGAAGACATAGTACGAAAATCTGTGCAGCCTCAAAAGACAGGAGCGACCGCACAGGGAGTTCCACCCGTTACCTGGCTCAGTGAACGAACACGGACCCTACAGAGGTACATCAGCGTGACCGCCAGAGTTCCCAGGTCCAGCAGGTGCCCAGACCCTCAGGGGGCCAGGAAGAACCACACACAGGAAGAGATCAGGGGATGGGGGCACCTCCCCAGCAACTCTGAAGATGAGAGAAGAGGGTGCCCAACTCTAGGGGAAAACCATCTGCAGTGAGAACTGTCATCTTGTCACCAAGTCAGGGGAGAGGAAGAAAGAGACATTTTCAGGTAGTCCAACAGCTGCCTCCTGTGTGGCTTCCTGGGACAGTGCCTGTCTGGGGATGTGCTTCCACACGTGAGGGCCCGGATCGGGTGAGAGGGGACCCGGGACCCGGGGCCAAGCCTCCAGCCCCAGAAGCAGCAGAGGAGGTCCTGGGGTCCGCCCAGGGTAAGGCCCAGAGCACCGAGCCCTCGGGAGAGGGAGGATGGGGGGTGTCTGGGAAAAACACGGAGCTGGCCTGCCGGACGTATGGAATACATTCTTAAGAAGCACACGGCAGAGACGCCAGAGCACTGGGGTAAAAATCACCCGGGGAAACCAGGCTGGTGGAATGAGAAAATAATTAACTAGACGTGGGCGAGGTCCTACTCTGCCCCGGGGCTCAGCGCCTTGCACTGGCGCAGGTATTGCATGATGGGGCCGGCCATGATGGAGTCCTCTCGTTCAAGAGGCAGGGAGAGGGCAGGGATGCCCAGATGTAGGGCTCTGCAGAGCCGGCTGTGCCTTATTCTAGGAAAAACAAGAGCCCGGAGCAGTGCCCTCCGTGGATCAGAGCAGCGTAGAGGAGGGGACGCCGGCTGTCATGCTAAGTCTGGTGCTTGTTGACTTTTGAAACGGTGTCCACGTCTTAATAGTTCTTTAATAAAACTGAAAACCAGAAGGCACAGTACACGGGTGCCTGCCAAGGCCACAGCTCCTGACAGCCGGCTCCTAGGGGGCTCCAGTTTCCAGAGCCCCTGCCCACACCCCTGAGGCTCTCTTTTAGGCCTGTGGGTGTAGCTGCCTTGCTGGGAGCAGAGGTCACACCCAGCGATGGCTCTGGCTCTCCCGTTTGGGCGCCTCCCAGCAGTAGGGCAGACTTTGACCTCTCCTGGGACAGCAGCTGCCAGCCAGGAAGTGCTACCGGCCAGGGCCAGGCCAGTCTGGCCCCATAGGGAGGAGGAGGGCCTCTCTGAGAGCTGGAAGGGGGACAGTGCAGGCAGGGTGCTCTGTGTTTAGGGGCTGTGGGGTCTTGGGGACATTTGTTTGGTGGGAGACGGGGCATGGGGATGATGTGGGCATGTCAGTGCCACCTGCCCTTTACAACCACGTAAAATGCCCCCCAGGGAAAGAAATCACTCTTAGAATGAAGGACTGCGGGAGCGTAGGCTGCCCATGCTGGCTGCCCACCCAGGAGTGCACTCTGCTTGGCATGTAGACAGAAGCCTGAAAGAACAGATTTCTTGGCCAGGCCCCTGTAACACACAGACACAATACTGTGAGCAGGTGATCCTGGGATGGTGCAGATGTCTCCTTGGTCAGTGTCGCGGACACCAGCCCCGGGGGAGGCCTGTTGTGTCTGCCACTGTCCTCCGCCAGGGATTCGGAATGTCCTGAGGAATGCGCCCTCCCGGCCGGCCAGCGTGGGGGCTGCGGGGCTCCAGGGACCGCCCCTCCCTAGGGCTTGGGAGGCTCAGCCGCACATGCCTTCCTGTGATGGTTTTATCAGAAAACTTGTGTCCTGGGAGAGTGTGGTGGCTCCCAGCTGAGCAGGGACAGAGGGACGTCCCCAGGTGCCCTGCGGGTGCTCCAGAAGTGCTAATTCGGGTCATTGTGTGGCTAACTCTAGTCAGCCTCCCTGCAGGAAGTCACTTTGGGTGAGTGACTCAGCCTTGTTTGCCCATCAGAAAAATCAGCTTCCACTCCCAGAGACTCCGGTTGGTCGTTTTCATGTGTGTGAAGTTCTGGGTGTATAAGGCGCATGCTGAGTGGTGGCTGTTATTGTTTTTGTTTGTTTATTTTTTTTTAAAAGGGAAAGAATGAAGCAGTGAGTTTCCTCCATGTTGTTACCTTTTGAACCTGCGAAGCTCCGTAAGCACGGGGAGGGCGCGTAAGCTGGTCTTTGGTTCAGCAAGGCCTTGCTCACGGCAACGCGGACGTGCGCTCACGGCCAGCCGGGTCTCCCGTTATGCACTTTGCCTGCTTTACGCTTCCCGCAGAACCTTCAGGAGGTGGGCCTTGCTCTTACCATGCCCATTTTACAGGTTTTAAAACTGAGGCACAGAGAGGCAGCATCACTTGCTCATTGACCTCGTGTCTCGGTCAGGACTGCCCCTGACACGTGTGGGAGTCCCTGAGCAGCAGAGGGGAGCGCCAGGAGGCCTGGGACAGCAGACCGCAGAACCCATTGCTCGGTGCTAAGGTTTGCAAGCGCCCAGGAGGGTTGCAAGCAGCCCGGGGCGTGAAAGCTCACCGTGGGCCTGAGCGCTATGGCCAAGCAATGCGCCGTCACTCAGGAGGTGATGTGTAGCCACCACAGCCCCCAGAGTGCCCGGAACCTCCTGGCCTGGCTCCTGCAGGCCGGGTCGGCTGCGGGCTCTGCACACGTCAGTCACATGGGGGTTCGGGCCATCGGGGCTCTGCCTGGCCACGCATGCCCACAGTCATGGCAGCCAGGTAAGGCCCAGTGGCTGGTCGAGAGCTGGCTTTCCAAGTTCCTCCGTGGCAGAGACACATGTCCCAAAGCCAGTCACAGGAGCATGCCTTTCCCACGGGGCAGGAAGGCAGCCCTGCCTGGGGTCTGGAAGGAGGAAACAGCAGTGTTGGGTGCAGGGCTGCCAGCCCCAGACCATGAAGGGGACATCGGGGTAGAGATGGGCTCGGGGACTTGCACTGCCAGGAGGGACGGGCAGCTGCGTGGCAGGGGCAGGGCCGGAGCGTGGCATGATCAGGCTACAGCAATGTCTCCAGGGCAGCTCCCACCCCACGCTGGGTGATGCAGGTGAGACGCCAGTGGCCAGGTGTCATACCTGACTCTTGGACCGGTGCCTGGTGAGGCTCCTGAGACCAGAATTATCATGCCCAGTTCAGAAACGTGGGAAAATGCAAGCATGTTGCTTGGTGTGTGGATGGGTTCCATGGACAGTCCACCACAGTCATGTCACCGTGTGGCTGAGGGAAAGGGGAATCACAGGCCTGGGTCATCCACCTGACTCCCCCGCAGTGGAGCCTGGGTTGGGTTCTCAAAAGGCACCAATGAAGCAGAGGCTGTGGTCACTACCGCCGTGGCTGACGCCGGCCTCGGGAAGCCCCACAGCGCAGCGCTGTCGCCCTCGTGTTCACCACAAGGACATGGTTCGGAGGCTGCGTGACTGCAGGTGTGAGCCAGGATTCCAGCCCTGGTCTGCAGGGCTCCGGGGCCGTGCGCCTGAGTGTCCCACCTGCCTCCCGGCTCAGGAACGTGTCCTCAGCGCGTCCCGCCCGTCAGTGTGGCCTCCCAGCCTCCCAGGCCCAGCCTCTCCCCGCAGGCTGCGCCCACCTGGTCCCTCGGAGCTTGGAGAACCAGCGCCTGTCCAGTCCCGTCCTGTGCCCAGCCTCCAGCCTCAGACGTGGCTGGCTCCCGGCAGTGAGGGCTGGCCGTGCCGCTGACCCGCTCTGTTCCTGGCTGCATCTCTGTCCTTGCACAGTTTGTCCTGGGGCCCCGGCCAGGTGTCTGCCAAGGAGCAGGGGGTTGGACACCCGAGGGGACTGCGGAGAGCAGCCTCATGAGACCCTCACTTCTGCCCATCCCCCAGGACCTGGCAGCTGCCCAGCATGTCCCAGCGGCACTCAGACAGCTCCTTGGAGGAGAAGCTCCTGGAATACCGCTTCCACTCAGAGCTCCGGCTCGATGCCAGTGGGAACCCAGCCTCCGGGCTCCCGATGGTCCGTGGCTCCCTGCGCATCAGGGACAATGCCACCTTCCAGCCCAAGGCCCCAACACCCCCAGAGTCTCAGCCCCCAGGGCACGAGGAGCCACGGCCCATTGTCCTGAGCACAGAGAGCCCAGCGGCCCTGAAGCTGGGCACCCAGCAGCTGATCCCCAAGGGCCTGGCCGTGGCCAGCAAGTCAAAGACCCCAGCCCGCCACCAGAGCTTCGGGGCAGCTGTGCTCAGCAGGGAGGCTGCCCGGCGGAACCCCCAGCTCCTCCCAGCCACCAGCTTCTCCCTGGACGACATGGACGTGGACACGGACCCCGGGGGCATGCTGAGGCGGAACCTACGGAACCAATCCTACCGGGCAGCCATGAAGGGCCTGGGGAAGCCAGGTGGCCAGGGGGACGCCATCCAGCTAAGCCCGAAGCTGCAGGCTCTGGCCGAGGAGCCCAGTCAGCCTGCCACTCGGAGCCCGGCCAGACACAAGGTAGGGGCCCACCCGCGTGGACCAGGGGAGGGGCTGCTAGGCAGAGGGGTGGCCTGACCAGTCCACTACCATCATGTGCATCACGGCAGCTGCCATTAGTAAGCGCCTGCTGCATGAGGACTCTCGACTGGTTTTTTTCCAGTTCAGCCCAGTCTGTGAGTATGAAGATCCCACCTCGCAGAGAAGGCAGCAGAGGCTCAGAAAGGTCGAGGCTTCTACCCAGGCCCCTGGACTCTGGTGTCCCTGCTTCCGAGCCCTGGCCAGGAGCTGGCCCGCCTGGATGACGGGATCCAGGGTGGCCTTGCACTGACTGGCCTGGCTCCATCTGCCCCAGCAGCTCCGGACAGGGACTCAGCGGGGCAGCCGTGTGGCGGCCGGGGGTTCAGGAGAAGTCTCCATGTTCCCTCTGTACACACTGCCCTGCTTCCCTGCCTGCTAGCGGTGGCTGTAGGTCTGGGGCATGGTGGCGGCAGACCCTTCTCTGGGCAGGGTGTAGCCTGCTGCATGTGCCACTAGGGCCCAGAGGACAGAACAGCCACCTGGGGCTCCTAAGCCCAGCTTCCCTCATCCTCTGAGTCACTGTTCCCTATGGCTGGGGGCCAGGCCTTGCTTTCAGGCAGCCTTGGAGCTGGAAGCCAGGTTCAGGGAGAGCTGCGTGGCACCTGGACACCCACACGGCCAGGACTGGGACTCTGGCCACCCTGCTTGTTCTCGTTAGCTGGTGGGCCTGGGCGCAGGCAGGGCTGGGGTGCAAGGAGAGTTAGGGCAGAGGCAGAAAGGAGAGGATGGGGTGGGGGGTGGGGGAGGCAACAGCTCCAGCCAGACCTGGAGAAGGAAGGGGGACGGGGAGCGCTTGAGGTGGGGTGTGGGACACAGGGCTGAGGGTGCCAGGCCAGGTGCAGCTGGGAGTGCCGCATGTTCCCAACCAGAAAGGGGAGTTTTCAGGCCCCAACTCGTTCCAACAAATCAGCCCCTCTCCTTCTGGGAACCAGCACACCTGGACGTCAGGCAAGTGTGGTGTCCCAGCCAAGGAGGGTGGGCTCTGAGCCGGGCACCTGAGCGTGGGGGCTTCCCAGGAGCTCAGCCCCTCTCGTCTCTTCTGCCATCCCGGCCTTCTGCTGCAGCCCCCAGGCCCTTGCTTAGGGCTGGACACGGACCCACCAGTCCCTGCTCACCTGCCCCACCCGGTCCTGGTCCCCAGGGGCCTGTGTGCTGCCCCACTGTCCCTCCATGGCCCTCTCCCACCCACACCTGCCCTGCCACGGGTTCCCTCCAGGCCTGCTCGAAACTCCTGAGCATCCCCTCACGATGAGTTCAACCCTTCCTCCTCCTCCAAGCAGCCCTCCTGGACCTGACTGCCCTCTGCCACGTGTCCTGCCTGCTCTGAGCCTTCCACCTGTCCTGGCCTCTGCTTAGACAGGTGGCCCTGGGCCCTGTGGAGTTGTCATTTATTGTGCACCTTTTGTGTGCCTGACGGGGCCCCCTCCTGTTGGGCACAGCTTCTAACATGGAGCTGTGAGGTCCCTGGGGTCTCTTTAGCTGGTGGACCTGGGCTCAGGCAGGACTGGGGTGCAGCGTCGCGGTCGGCCTGGGGTCAGGCAGGGCTGGGGTGCAGCGTCGCGGTCGGCCTGGGCTCAGGCAGGGCTGGGGTGCAGCGTCACGGTGAGCCTGGCTCAGGCAGGGCTGGGGTGCAGCGTTGTGGTGAGCCACACCTGCCTTGGCTGACGGCTACGGTTTCTGTGTCTTTTGTGCAGAAGACGCTGGGGCGGAAACGCGGACACAAGGGCTCCTTCAAGGACGGTGAGTGACTTTGGGAGGCACTGCGGACCGGGAGGGACTCCAGTTGAAGCTGGTCTCACTGGGACACCCTGGGGGTTAGGTGGGCCTCAGTGTGGTGTCTCAGGATCACCAAAGCGACTTGATGGGGTCCTTCCAGAGGCTGAGGTCCTGAGGTCCCAGTAGCTGGTCTGACCATGCATCCCTGATGAATCTAGAAAGGTCTAGAAAGTTCCCCTGGACTCTATGTGATCTAAAGGGCAGGGCACAGACAGAGCCCCCAGACTTGCCCTGAACACCCCCATGTGTGCTGGGCTCAGCCTACAGTGGCAGTGTGGGGGACAAAGGCCACATCTGAGGGCACCGGGCCCACACCACAGCCTCTGTCTGGAATCTTCGAGGCCGGAGTGGAACCCTGTGTTGGGGCCTCTGGCTGGGGTGGGGTAGTGCCCACTCAGCTTGCTGGTGGGAGATGAGAGCATCCCACGAGAGGTTGACGTAGGGAGGTGCCTGCTGCCTGGGTCAAAGTGCCCGGGTTGTGAAGAGGTCAGAGGCCTGAGGGGACTAGGGCCTCAAGTGCCTGGCTCCGGGCCTGGCCTTTGTCCAGAGGCCCCAAGGCACAGTGGCCCTCTCCAGCCCCCAGAAGCTTTGTGGACAGACATGGGCCCAGGAGGGGACACCAAGGCCTTCTCTACAGAAATCTCTGGGAAAACCGTCTCCAGGAGAGCAGAGTGATGCCCCAAGTCTTGGGGTAAGGCTGGCTGGGGGCTGCCTTGAGGGTGTAGAGGCGCCTGAGCCGGTCTGGCCTATTTCAGGAGGGGCTTGTGGCGTGGGAGAGGTCTCAGCACAGGCGCCCAGCACCTTCCCGCCCAGCACCTTAGGCAGTCCCCACCCAGAGCCTCCCTCTACCTCAGCCGTGGAGCCTGTGGGTCCTAGAGGACCCCGCCCAGGAGGGCCTGTCCTGTCCGATCCCGTCATGGGCTCCTAGGAGGCCTTGGGGAGGGCTCAGCCTTTTCCAATCCCTGTTCTCTCTCCAGACCCCCAGTTCTACCAGGAGATCCAGGAGCGGGGCCTGAACACCAGCCAGGAGTCTGACGATGACATCCTCGACGAGCCCTCCAGCCCCGAGGGAGCCCGGAAGGCAGACGCCATTGTGGTCAAGAGCTACCGGCCCGCTCAGGTCACCTGGAGCCAGCTCCCGGAGGTAGCGCTGGAGGGTGGGTGAGGCCGCCCCAGGGAGGCAGGCAGAAGCCACAGCCCCTCCCCCACGCCGCTGTTCCTTCCCCGAGCCCAGGTGGCTGGCCCCCAGCAGCAGCCCAGTTCTCCCAGGGATGGTGGGCAGCCTTTGCAGAAGCCCCTCGGCTGTGGGCAGTGGACCTGGGGGTCTCCCTTCTCCCTCCTGTACCTGTGTTGCCCTGCCCATGCGGGGCTGGCTCAGCACTTGGAGTGGTCACGGGAGGGCGGGCCACCGGGCATGTGAGTTTACCCTTTGCCATCCTGCGTGTGAGGAGTGGCCCTGCTCAGACTCCCCTGCAGGGAGCTGCAGGCACCAGGAGTTCCTTCCCAGGAGAGGGCTGGGGGATCCGCGCGAGGAGACAGCCGGGGTGGGAGTAGCTGGGGCTTGGAGCTGGGGCGAGGGCCAAGCCACCCCTTCACTTTTCACATCTGAAAATGGGGGCTCGTCCCCGCCCTGCGGGGTCTCAGTGGAGAGCATGGCCTGGAGCAGTCCCCATGCTTGGGGGATGGCTGCTCCTGCCCCAGGTGGACCGCACGTGACCCCCGCCTTGAGGGCCTAGAGAGGGGACCATGTGTGGCCGTGGGCGTGGCAGGCATCAGGGAGGGCAGGCCCCCACCTGCAGTACAATGGGGCTCCTTGTTTGCCATCTGGAGGGGCTAGCACTGCAACCGCCCACCACGCTCCTTGGCACTGCGTGCCCCGGGACCCCAGCCAGGGCAGACCCAGCGTGGGGAGAGGGCAGGCAAGGAGTAGCCTCCCCACAGACAGAAAGGTCTGGAAGTGCAGGCTTAATCCCCTTTGCAGCTGGGCATGTGTGGTCTCCTCCTGTCTGGAGTAGGGTCCAGCACTGCACCCTGGTAACTGCAGATTCCGGCCCCTCGTGGGAAGGAGGCATGGTCTTGGGGGACGGGGACTCGCCCTTGGACGAGGTGCTGTTGGCGGCCTTTCTGCCCAGCCCAGTGAGGAGCAGAGCACGAAGCAGGGTGACCCGGCTCCTGCAGAGGGGACCCCTGGGCAGTGTGGCAGCCTGCTGCACCTGATGCGCTCTGCCAAGGGAACCACGCTCCTGCCAAGGTGACCCACCAGGTGTGGCACCTGAGGAGGAGGGAGCCAGGCAGGCACAGTGTCACCCATACCTTCACTGACACCTCGCCAGGTGGGGTCTGGGTCACAGTCCTGCCCTCCACACTCCCTCGCTGACTGGGCTCTGCATCTCTCCATCTGCTGGGAAGGTCTTTTGGACGAGAGACCCTCCTGCCCTCTAGCCTTTCCCTCTGGATGCCCCATGCTCTTTTCTGGGCTGCTCTGGGGCTCTTTGGAGGGGTTGGGCCTGCTCATTGGCATCCCCTAGGAGGGCTCCATAGAGAAGAAGGTGGCAGGGACAGGTTGGCTCCAGGATCGGACTTGACCGAGCCCGGCAGGGTGGCTGTGGGTGTCTGCTGAGGCCCCCGCCTCAGCTGTCAATCAGGAGGTCCATCAGGAGGAGGACGGAAGGGAGACTTTGGCGCAGGCTTCCAGGACTTGTGACTGGGAGCTCCTGGGCCTGTGTATCCCTAGGTGATGGAGTCAGGCATCCTGGACCAGCTCTCCACCGAGGAGCGCAAGAGGCAGGAGGTGAGGGCCCCGGGCGGGAGGACTGCCCTGCTACAGCCTGGGCCACGCCACACCCGGGGAGGGGTAACAGCCAGGTGGCTACCTCCAGCGCCAGGCCCCTGTCACAATGACCAATGCCTCGCACAGGCCTGGCTGTGCCTCTACCCGTGCTATGCCCTGACGGAGTCACCGGGTGAATCCTGAGTCCAGTGGCTGCCATCGCCCTCTTTTCCAATGAGGACGGGGTTCATTGCCCGGCTTCATACGGCTCATAAGGCACCCAGCCAGGGCCACGCAGGGAGGTCAGCCTGGCATCCCCAGGCTGGCTGTCCTGACAGGCCCATCCAGGGGTCTGTCCGAAGCTCTTGTCCCCACCTGCCCCTGCCACCTGGGCCACGTCCTGTTCTGAGCATCGTCACCGAGGCAGGCCCACGTCCAGCGTCACTGTGGGGCTCACCCGGGTCCCTCTCTGCAGACCATGTTCGAGATCCTCACATCTGAGTTCTCCTACCAGCACAGCCTGAGCGTCCTGGTGACAGAGTTCTTGCGGTCCCAGGAGCTGCGGGCAACTATGACCCAGATGGAGCATCACCACCTCTTCTCCAACATCCTGGACGTGTTGGGTGCCAGTCAGAGGTAAGGCCTCGCCACAGCCTTCCGCACGGGCCTCTGCCAGGAAGGTGCCCATGAGGGGGGCATCAGCAGGACCCGGGGAGCCTGGGCTGCACCTTGATGGGGACGTTTTGGTGCAGCTGCTGGCTGCCACGGAGTGTGATGACCTCTGAGGGTCCTTGAGGCCACGGAGAGCTGGACCCAGGGCCGGGCTGAGTGCTGGGGCGTGGCATCCTGGTTGCTCGTAAGACGTGGAGCACTTCTCAGGGCTGCAGCCCTGCCACACTGCCAAGCGCCATTCACCAGGACACCCAGGCACAGAGGGCCGCGTGACCCAGGCAGCGGTGCCCACAGCTGGTCACCCGTAGGCAGGAAGCCTCAAGTTGCAGCCCTGGGTCATGTTCCACCCAAAGGTGTCCAGTGGCTGGACCTGGGCTCTGGTTGCAGGGCCTGGAGCTGGAAGAGAGTCTGGAAATGCAGCTGATGCAGCTACAGCCCAGCACGGGTGTGTGTCCACAGGTGTGTGTGCACAGGTGTGCATGTGTGCATGGGTGTGTGTGCCGGGGCAGGGGTGTGTCCACAGGTGTGTGTGCACGGGTGTGCATGGGTACATGGTTGTGTGTGCCTGGGCAAGGGTGTGTCCACAGGTGTGTGTGAATGGGTGTGCACGTGTGCATGGGTGTATGTGCCTGGAGAGTGGCTTGGGAGCATCTGGCACCCTGGTGTGCATGCATGGGTGTGTATTCATGGTCAGGGATGCGTGTGCATGGTGTGTGTGCGTGGGCAGGGGTGTATGTTCATGGGTGTGTGTGGGCAGGTGTGTGTGCATGGGTGTGTGTGCATGGGTATATGGGCATGGGTGTGTGTGCATGGACAGGTGTGTGCATGGGTATGTGGGCAGGGGTGTATTGTGTAGGTGTGTGTGTGGGCAGGGGTACGTGTGCACGGGGGTGTGTGCTTGGGCAGGGCTGTGTGTGGTCTCCACCATGCACTGCCCCTAGATGCAGGAGGACCCTGGGGCATCATCCAGTCCTCTGAGCCTCAGCCTTAATGTTAACCTGAGGGGCGGTGCCTCTGGCCACCTCATGGGCTTGGGTGATGCCGGGAGATGATTAGGGGACAGTTGTGCCTGGTACGGGGTGGCCTCGACAGTGGTGGCTGCTGGCTCATTCTTATATCAGCCCGCCCCTGGTGAGTCCCACCCATCTGCTGCCTGTGGGGTGCCCTTGCGGAATTTTGGGGCCCTGAGGGTGGGCAGGAAGCCACCTTATTCCTGGAGACAGGAGCTTCCTGTAGAGCTCCAGGGACCAGCTGTGGGAAACTCCCAGCCTCTGACTCAGCATGGGACAGGGTTGGAGAGGGGGAGGGGTCTGGGACAGTGACTGCCCCTCCCCCAGCTCTGTCCCCAGCCATGCAGGCTGTGTGTCCTCAGAGCAGGGTCCCCTCTGTGTCAGGCAGCTGCCTGTTTGCCTCTGACCTCCCTGGGGCTTTAGATTGCTGCCCCGGGGCAGGAAGCTCCCCCCGAGCTGGGCTCTGGAAGCTCCTGGCATTCACAGTGAACTCTCTGGAGAGTCATCGCTCTTTGGGGTCAGCGGCGGGTGGCCGGCTCTCCCAGACCCTTCTCAGAACCTGCCATTGCCATGTGAGCCGCTGGCCAACCTGGCCAGCCTTGGCACACACCTGTGTCTCGGCCCTGCTCATCCAGTGGCTGGGACCTCCCATGCCCTCCTGGGTCCTCGTCCACGGGGCCGCTGCTCCATCTGCTGGGGCTTCCCAAGGGCAACTGGCTCTCCGGATGCTCTCTCTACAGGAATCGTGGCTCCTGCATGGGTGGAAGGCCAAGTCGGGCCCAGTGAGCAGGGGGAGGAGGGACCCCGCCCACCTCCAAGCTGGGCAAGGGAGTCCTCAGAAGGAGAGAGCTCCTGGGGTGGGAGGACCTCCCATGCCCATGGCCTGGAGACATGGATATGGTCTCAGGTTGGGTGCTCTGAGGGTCTGCAGGATGGACGAGGCTCCAGCCACCACCTCACACACTGGGTAACCATTGTGGGTCCCGCCAAGCCCGGCCTTGGTGGCTCTGGCTGCCCGTGGGAGCAGAACCCTGGCAGCCCTGGCCCAGCTCTGACCAAGTGTTAACTCCCTTCATCCCGATCACCCCAAGCCAAGGCCTGGGTCACGGAGCAGGTGAGGGACTCATAGTCACCTCCATGGAGTCTGCCAAGAGCCCACATCTGCCCCTTGGCCTTGACTCCCCACTCAGAACGGTTGGGGACCCAGTGAAAGCAAACAGGCAGTTCATGAACCCAGCTGGGAGCTTGGCCGGCAGAGCTGCCTGGGATTTGGGACTCATCCTTGGAGGTATTGCTCCTCTGTGTGACCCAGAGGCTGGGCTCTTGTGCCTGTCCCCTGAGCTTCTGTTCTTAAGTTTCTTCCCAGCGGCAGGCTAGTGCCGCAGTGGGGGCGCAGGCCAGTGCGGGGGCCCAGTCGTTTTAGCTGGAAGGAGCTTGAAGGGCAAAGGCACTAACAGGACAGAGCACCAGGACAGGAGGTCCAAACGGGCCCCTTTGGGGACAGTCCCTGGGGCTGCCGCTAGACAACAGAGGGGCGACACCAGTGCATGGGATCGTGGCGGGGGCTCTGTAAGGAGCCACAGGCCTCTCTGACCGCTTCCCACCTGCCCTCCCTGCTGTCCCGCATCCCAGGTCAGGGTCCCACCCTGAGTGCCTGCCGCGTGCTGCCTCTGGGACCTGAGCTCAGCTCCTGCCATGTACATGGGTGTGTTTTGAGTGTGTGTGCATATGTACGTCTGTGTGTGTGCACACATGGGGCCCGACTGCCAGGCCTGTGGCACCCTCCTCAACCCTCCTCGCCCCTCCTCACCTTCAGGTTCTTCGAGGACCTGGAGCAGCGGCACAAGGCCCAGGTGCTGGTGGAGGACATCAGTGACATCCTGGAGGAGCACGCCGAGAGGCACTTCCACCCCTACGTCGCCTACTGCTCCAATGAGGTCTACCAGCAGCGCACGCTGCAGAAGCTGACGTGAGTGGGGCGCCCGAGGTCTCCGGCGCCCTCCTGCTCCCCGCCCGCCTTCTGCAGGCCCCGCCTGATTTTGGTACGGGCCGGCCGTGCAGAGCCTGGAAGAACAGCCTTGTCCTCTTGCAGAAGCAGCAACACCACCTTCCGAGAGGTCCTGAGAGAGATTGAGAGGCGGCCGGCGTGCGGGGGCCTGCCCATGCTCTCCTTCCTGATCCTGCCCATGCAGCGGGTAACCCGGCTTCCCCTCCTGACGGATGTGAGTGCATGGCCTGGGGCTGGGCGTACCTTCCGGGTCCTACTGCCAGAGCCCCCCTCGGACGGAGCATTACCCTCTTGTGACCTTCTCCTCCCTGCCTGGCCTATGATATTTTAATAGTTGTGACCATAAGACAGCTTTAATAACCACGACAACTCTGTGGTCACCGCCACCCACAGCGCTCAGTGCCGGAAGCTGTTCCAGAGCTTGGAAGATTTTTGTTCACTTACTCAGTGGTTCATGAGGTTCAGGCACGCTGACAAGCTGGAACTGGCATCACCCATGCCCCTACTGCGCCTCCTCCCAGCCCCCGCCCCACCAGTTCTTCTAGACGTGGTAGCTCTGTGGGTGTCCCAGTCACCTACTCTCCCCATTCTGTGGATGCAGAGAGGGGCTCACAGGGGCTCACCAGCATGGGCTGCATGTGTGGGATGCCAGCCTACAGGGCAGAGGGTACATGAGGGACACATGGAAACATGGACACACATGCACACACATGTGTATACAATGCACATGCATTCACATACATATATGCACATGTGTACACATGCATTGCACATATGCGTGCATGTCCATGTGAGCACAGTGCACACACATTCGCATACACACACAGGCACTGCACACACCGGCACCCAGTGCACGCATGTACACACGTGCGCACACATGCAGGTACACATTCGCACACAGTACACACCCATATTCACGCATGCAGGTACACATGCGCACACACAGTACACACCCATATTCACACGCATGCAGGTACACATGTGCACACAGTACACACCCATATTCACATGCATGCAGGTACACGCGCACACACAGTACACACTCATATTCACACGCATGCAGGTACACATGTGCACACAGTACACACCCATATTCACATGCATGCATGCTGCCTGCACGCACACAACTCCACATATGGCATGGCTGCCCAAGCCAGACAGAATCCCAAACTCCCAGGGTCCTCCACTGTGGATTCCTCAGGTTGAATGTAGATGGCCAAGGATGGGAAAGGGAGGGTTCCAGGCAGGGGTGCTAGCTTCTGTTCCCACTCAACCTGGCCTGACCTGGCAGAGCTCCAGGTGGCACAGAGGCCGTCGGGGGCTGTACGTGCAGTGGGGCCCTGCAGGAGCCCTTGGGGGACCAGCTCTTGGCCAACCTGCAGCCCCACCCAGGGTCTGGTGTTGGTGGGAGCTCCACAGCTGGGATGCCAGGGGGGACTCTCTGCCCCTTGTCTCCCGTCCTGTACAGACGCTCTGCCTGAAGACCCAGAGCCACTCCGAGAGGTACAAGGCCGCCAGCCGCGCACTGAAGGCCATCAGCAAGGTAAGATGGGGCCTGGCCCCAGCCCCACCAGAGTCCTGTACCCCGACCCTGCCCCTACCTCACCCAGTGTCATAGAGCTGGCTCCCCGCACCGTCCAGGGTGGGGAGAGTTCTCCGATTATCCATCCCAAGCCTTTCACAGCACTGGCAGGAAAACCAAGGCCCAGATTGGGGGGCAGGGGGGTCTCGCACAGTTGACGAGCCCATGGCGTGGCTGGTCCAGGGCGGCCACTGCAGGCAGCCAGGTGCTGGTGGGCAGGGGTCCAGAGCGCTGAAGCACCAGCCTCTCACGTGGGCCCCATCCTGCAGCTGGTGAGGCAGTGCAATGAGGGGGCCCACAGGATGGAGCGCATGGAGCAGATGTACACGCTGCACACACAGCTGGACTTCAGCAAGGTCAAGGTAGGTGGCCCCGGACCTCAGGCCACTCAGCCCTCCCTGCTGGCCTGCATGTGAGGTCGGGTCACACCCCTGAGCCTGAGGGCTGGAGAGTAGATGCCTGTGCTCCTGCGGCCTGGGGGCTGGGCCTTCTAGGACTGGTGCCTTTGGCCTCTCCCAGCCTCAGTTTCCCCATCTGGGAATGTCCTTGGTGTACCCCTCCCCAACTCCACTGGTTAGGCCTCTGTGGCCCTTGCCCCATCCCCAGGACTGCATGGGCAAAGGGCAGACCCCAGTCCCTCAGCGACGAAGCCGAGGGGCCAACAGGAGTGGCACAGTCAGCATGCTTACCTGGGGATGGGGCACCTTGCTGGCCTCTCAGGGGCTGAGCAAGGGCTGAGGATGGAGGGGAGGGGACAAGGTGATTCCAGGGCTGGCCCAGATCTCACATTTCCCAGTGAGGCTTGGATTCTGGGTAGAGTGAAATGTTTCCAGCCCAGGCCTGGGCAGCCCTAATCCCTGCCACAAACAGGAAGGGCTCGGACCTCTGCCTCCAGAGCCCCCAACCCACCATCCCACACACTGGCCCCGTCATCTGTTGCCGGGAGACAGCCCAGGGACCATCTGGCAAGGCAGGCCCACATGGGCCTCCTGTCCTGGTGCCCCGCCCAGTGGGTGCCCTTCAGAGGTGGAGCATGGAGTGGGTGACATGCTATGGGCCACCCTCGCTCAGGGCCGTGGACAACTGAGTAAGGGTGCAGGGGATCCCAGCTGGGGGAGGGGTCTTCCAGGGTGGGTCTGGAGCAGACGTCGGGGCAGAGACTTCGCACCCCTGTCGCCCAGCCCACACCCGCGCAGGTCTCATGCTTGTCTCCCTGATCCTCTTGAATCTGGGACATAACCCCTGCCCCCACCACAGCAAAGACCCCTCCCAGACTTGGCCAACCCTTGACTGGGCCTCTTACCCCCATGGTCTTGAAGCTGGTCTTTGAGGCAGGTGTGGGAGCAGGGAGAGCAGGCCCATCCAGGGGTGAGGGTGGCGGCAGAGGCCCGGAGCCGGGGGTGCTGGGGGCTCTGAGTCTATAGTGGGCACAAGCGGAGAAGACGGGGTCACTGGGAGCAGGTGGGGAGGTGTCAATAGTGGCTGAGGGGTCGGGCTGGTGGGCAGGTGGGCAGGCTCCTCATTGCCACACTGCACTCCCCACCACCCTGTGCTGCCTCCACCCACTGCGATGCCCACCCATCACCCCCACACTCACCCCCATGCTCCCTACCCCCGACACCCCCACACTGCCCACCCCCACACTGCGTACCTGTGACCCCCACACTGCCCACCTTTGTTGCCCCCACGATGCCCATCCCCACACTGCCCACCCCATCACCCTCCGTCACCCCCACACTGCCCACCCCCATTGCCCCCACACTGCCCATTCCCGCACTGCCCACCCTATCACCCTCTGTTGCACCACACTGCCCACCCCCACACTGTGTACCTGTGACCCCCACACTGCCCATCCTCACACTGCCCACCCCCGTTGCCCCCGGCTCAGGTGCTGGGAAAGGCCCATACGTGGAGAGTGGCCGTCAGGGGGGACCTGTCTCTGCCAGCCCTCCCTCAGTGCCCAAGAGGCCCAGCGTCTGTGTAATCGCCATGGAGCCCTCCCACCACGGAGGGGTGAGGTGCGCGTGGAGATTCTCCAGCGCTGGCCGTCAAGTCCTGGCTTGGGTGGAAGGTTCCGTGGTCACCCAGCCCTGGGCTATCGGGCAGGGTCTGGTTCAGGGCCTGCGCACCTTGATTTGAGGCCCGGACACATCGTGCCCTTTTCCTCTGTCCAGTCCTGACCCGGGGCAGCCAGCTGGTCACCCAGTCCAGAGGCAGGGGTGAGTCCCACTGGGTGCTGTGCGTCCTTGACGCCCTGGGGACCTGCTTGTCCCGGCTCTGTCCCCTCAGTCCCTCCCCCTGATCTCCGCCTCCCGGTGGCTGCTGAAGCGAGGGGAGCTGTCCTTGATGGAAGAAACCGGACTTTTCCGAAAACTCGCCAGCCGGCCCACGTGCTACCTGTTCCTATTCAACGATGTCCTGGTTGTGACCAAGAAGAAGAGGTGGCCGTGTGGCAGGAGGGTGGGAAGCCCTGCTCCGTGGACACTGGGCTGCTGGCCCTGGGGAAGGAACGTGGGGGAGCCAGCCCTGAGCCCCACTGACCTCAGAGTCGGGGCATGGCTTCCACTCAGCACATACTAGACATAATCCTCGGGTCACGTGGTGCTTGCTGTGCAGCCTCTGGCCTTCTCTGCAGACCTGGGTCTGCCTGTCCGAGCCACGAGGAGGACTCGAAAGCCATGGCCTCTGTTCCGTGGTTTAAGGGGAACTCCCAGAGCCCGGCTGTGGCTGCCTCCCCGCTGCAGGGGAGCCGGGTGGGACCTGGATGGGAGCTGGGCAGGCACCAGGTAGGGGCCGAGTGGGACCATCCCACTGACCAACTGCCCGTGTCCCCACAGCGAAGAGAGCTACGTGGTCCAGGACTACGCCCAGATGGACCACGTCCAGGTGGAGAAGATAGAGCTGTCAGAGCTCCCCCTGCCCGGGGGTGGCAACCGCAGCTCCTCCATACCCCACCCCTTCCGGGTGACACTGCTTCGCAACAGCGAGGGACGCCAGGAGCAGCTCCTGCTCTCCTCTGACTCTGCGTAAGGGGGCTCCCAGGAGGGGGGCTCCCAGGAGGGCAGCTCCCAGGCCACGGGCACCCGGCTCCACGGGGACCAGCTCGTCCTCCCCGCCTTGCTGTCTGTTCCCAAGCTGGCTCCGAACGCCCACCACTCACCTGTCCCTCTCGGTGCCAGTGTAGAGCCACAGAACAGAAACAGCTTTGCCCTCTTGGGGTTTATGTTCCCAGGAGGGGATGCACCAGCAGTTGGGCCACCAGGAGTGGGAACAAGGGAGGAAACAAGGTGGGGAGTGGGGGGGGTGGGGCAGTGAGGAAGCTCGGCCCAAGTGAGCAGGGGAGGGGGGCGGCAGGGGTTGCTCAGCAGACGCAGAGCCTCACCAAGGCCTCATGGCAGGAGAGCCCTGAGGACGCAGCCGCGGGCGGACAGCAGCGGCGCTGGGGTGCAGCGAGCCCAGTCAGTGGGGGCCAATGTGGATGGCAGAGTGGTCCCAGCGCTCATGATGGGAGTGGGCACGGTTGGGGGCTCTGGGACCCCCTGTGGAAGGCAGGCATGCGGGTGTGTCAGGCCCCATATTCCCTCCAAGTTCCTCTTGGCTGAGGACAGCTCTGGGCCCTGTTTCCAGATGAAGACGCTGCATCCGTCCCAGCAAATGGAGGGGCTGGGAGCTGGGGCCCAGTGCCAGGACACGGGGTGGCCTTGGGTCCAGCAGGCTGGGGTCTGGGTGTGTGGCTGCTGCTCAGTTCTGCGACCTGGGGTGGGCGGGGGTGACTCGGGGGCTAGCCTGCCTGACACGGTCTGCCCACCCCCGCCACCCGTATTCTTGCCACCCCCATGGGTGGCTGTCAGGAGTCAACATGAGAGGGCAGGATCAGCCTCCAGACCTGGCTCACACTGTCTCTGGCCCCCAGGAGTGACCGGGCACGGTGGATTGTGGCGCTCACACACCATGAGAGACGGTGGCAGGGCCCCGCCAAGAAGGGAGGTGAGTGCGGGCTGGGGGCCTGCAGGGCTGGCCTTCTGCTGCAGCCCAGGGGAGCCTGGCACCTGGCTGTGTGCTGGGGTCCAGCAGTCGGGGGCGCCCTGGCCCCAGGGCACATGTCTGCTGGAGGCCGTCAGGGAGTGGAGCCTGGCCCGTGCCTGCTGACCGTCCTCTGATGTCCACTGCCCTACCCAGACCTGCCCCAGGTGGAGATCACCAAGGCCTTCTTCGCGAAGCAGGCGGACGAGGTCACGCTGCAGCAGGCGGACGTGGTCCTGGTCCTGCAGGAGGAAGACGGTGAGTGCAGGGCTTGGGCAGCGGGCACAGGTGGGCGGAGTAAGTGTCCAGAGGCTGGCGGCAGGCACAGATGGGTTGAGCGTAAGTGTCTGGCCTGGCCAGGTCCAGAGCATGCTGGGGTGCAGGGTGGCCACCTGCTCACAGCCTGCCTCACCCTCGCTCAAGGGCCTCCTCAAAAGGAGCACTTCCATACCCCAAGCCCCAGAATCAAAAGCAGGTTCAGGGTCACTGTGTCCCATGTGGGGAGGAGGAGCTGTCTCTGCCCTCCTAGGGGATCCCCGCGCAGCCAGGCCCAGCACGATCCTGCAGAAGGCAGACGGGGCTTCTCACACAGGGCGGGGCTGTGTGGGGTGTGCTCAGCCTGCACCCTTCCCCGTGGCGAGCACCCGAGCAGGGGTCGGGGCCCGGGTGACCGTGAGCAAGGCCTTGGTGGCTGTCTGCTCTGAGGCAGGAGCAGGTGGTCAGTTCCAGGAGAAGCCTGGCCCTGGGCTGTTCAGGCCCAGTAGCTCAGAGGGCGGGGGACCCATGGCCTTCCTCTCACCTCCCTCCCACCCCCATCCGGCTTCAGGGTGGTTCTATGGTGAGAGGCTCCGGGACGGAGAGACGGGCTGGTTCCCCCAGGACTTTGCCCGCTGCATCACCAGCCGTGTGGCCGTGGAGGGCAATGTCCGCAGGATGGAGCGTCTGCGGGTGGAGACGGACGTATAGACCGGGCGAGGCCAGCCCGTCCCTGGATCAGCGAGTGGCTGCGCCTGGCTCCCAGGAGTGTGAGGGGCTTGTCCCAAGGACCCTACAGGGTTCCCTGGGGCTTCCCAAGACCCTGTGGCTGTGGTGCTGGGCTCTGGACACTTCACAGAAGGAAGATCACGTGTCCTCCAAGGGGCACCCCCAGGCAAGCCTGAGGGAGCTGTGCCACGTCCCAGGGAGCCCAGCCTAGTCCCATTGGCTGGCCGAGCCTCTCTCAGCTGCTGGGTCCCACCGCCTCCCCGCTGCACCCATGGGGCAACTCCACCCTGACTGACGGGCACGGGGGCATCTCGGATTCTGCTCCCAGCTTCCTCCTCTTTCCCAGGGCCCTGGCCATGCCCCACCCTGCAATTATCTGGGACAATGTGAGGTCTCCTCCTATGCCCTTCCTATCCCCATGTGGGACAGGAAGGACCCTGAGGGTCCAGGAGTGCCCCGAGTTCCGAGAGGAGGCCGGCCGGAGGGAGGGGGCCCTGCAGGGCCGGAGGGAGAGTTCGGTGTTGAGGTTTTTAAACACATTAAAGTTATTTCTGTAGGACCTGGATTTTCACAGTGAATCTGACCCCAAGCAAAGGGCATGGTGGCCGCCATGTTTTCCAGGGTCATACCCAGGGTGCTCGGGGCTGTGACCTGTAGGGCTGTTGGCCCCACAGGATCGTGGGGAGTCCCTCATGCTGTGCTGAGGATCCGAGAAGTAGACAGGACACTGAAGAACTGGGGAAGAGCATCTGGACTCAGGGGACCACGCCACCTGTGAGCGGAGATCAGCGAGAGCCCCAAATGCCCAGAGCATCTGTATTTATTAGGTACAAGCAGGGGGCAGGGTCGTGCGTGAGGTCATCATCTGCAGGCTTAGTAATAGGGCAGACATAATCACGTGAGTCACAAGCAAGGGGGCCACCCCATTATGTCACCTGGGCAGAGAGGTGGGCTGTGCGCAGTAGGGGCCGTGCTGTGGGCAGTAGTAGAGGGTCGTGTACAGAAAAGGAGTCCACCCGCATTAGGTCACCGAGGCAAGGAGGTGGGCTGTGTGCAGCAAGTGTCATGTTCAACACTTCTTACCTGGGGGCTGGAGACGTCAAAGGATTTCTAATAGAAACCCTTTGAAGTCTCCAGCCCCCAGATAAGAAGTGCGTGCATGACACCTGTTGCACACGGCCCACCTACTTGCATCGGTGACCTAATGGTTTTGGACCCCTTTACTGCACACGACCCTCTACTACTCGGCAGGGCACGGCCCCCTATTGCGCACGGCCCACCTCTCTGCCCAGGTGACATAATGGGGTGGCCCCCTTGTTTGTGACTCACGTGATTATGTCTGCCCTATTACTAAGCCTATAGATGATGACCGCACGCATGACCCTGCCCCCTGCCTATACCTAATAAATACAGATGCTCTGGGCATTTGGGGGCTGCCACGATCTCCGCTCACAGGTGGCGTGGCCCCCCGAGTCCAGATGCTCTTCAGCAGTTCTTCAGTGTCCTGTCCCTTTATTTCTCGGATCCTGCACCTCAACACAACATAAGGGACACCCCACGACGCTGTGGGGCCCAACAGCCCGACATGCCCGTGGCGTACTGGGCTCTTGGCTGGGTACTGGGCTAGGTACTGGAACTGGGCTTGGTACTGGGTAGTTTGCTTCGTGCGCTCCCTGCGCGGCCACCCGCCAGCCCCGGCTCCCCCCACGCCGCACCCCGACCCGGGGGCTGTCCCGCACCTTCCCCAGAAACCACCGGCGGCCGGCGCACGGCACTGCTCCCGCGGGGCTGACTCAGCGCGGAAACTCCTCGTGGGCGGCCTCGCGTGGGCCACGGCGCCGAGACGTCATCGCGGGGGCGGCGGGCGGGGGATTCCGCGGGCTCCGGGCGGGGTCTCCGGGGTCTCCTCCCCTCCCGGCCCTGCCCGCGCGGTTCTCCTGGAGCGCGACCCTCCGCCCCGCATGGCCCCAGAGCGCGTGCGGAGCCCGGGAGGCGGCGGGGGCGGCAGCGCCCTGCAGGGGGCCTCGGCGCAGAGGCCGAGGGCGGCGCGAACCCGCCACGGAGGGGCCCAGCCGGGCTGGGGTCTCCCCCTCCCGCCCAGGGCGCAGTGGTCTCGGCTTCCTGGGGAGGGGCCGTCTCTGCTCCCCCGGGAAGCCGGACCCGCAGCCTCAGGGCGGCCTCCACCTGCTCCGGAAAACCGCAGCCGCCCCACCTCCCCCGGGAGGAGTGGGTGTTTTCAGCGGCCACGAGGCCACCTCTGCTCTTAGCGCTTCCGGCGGCCGCGGTGCCTTCCCTCCCTCCCTCGCGCCCCAGCAGCCCCACCCCTCCCTGCTGGAAGAGCCCCCTCCCCACCTTCCACTGAGATCTGGACTTGGTCACGCGGGACCCCCCAAGCTGACAGACACACCTGTGGGGGGGTGCCCTTGACCTATGGCAATGTCCACAGCCAGACACCCCTTCCTGGCCCAGCCCTAGGACAGGTGGGGGGGTCCTTGAGGGCCAGGTGGGCCCAGCCGCCCCAGCTGCGTGGGTCTGTGCCCACTGACCAGGACCTGGCTCATGACTCCGGTCCCCTCCCGGTGCTGGGCCGAGCCCTGAGGACGTACGGGCAGGACGGGAGGGGCCTTGCTCTCCTGGCCAGTGACCCTCAGGGGAGGTAGGGGCGCCTGTCGTAGGGGAGGAAGCAGGCACCCGCCTCGCACAGAGCTCATCTTCCCTGGAAGTTCCAGGAATTGAGGGCTTTCCGGAGTTAGAGGTTGTCCTGGTCCCGTCTTAAAGACACACCAGGCAGGGAGAGGGGCTGGAGGGGGCCCCATGGACATGCAAGCCTGGAGTCCTAAGGGGTCGTCCGTCTTTAGCAGAAGGACATGCCGCCACCCACGGGCCCTCAGCTGACCCCAGGGCCTGGCTGCTGCTGAGGGTCTGTGCTGGCCGAACACCACGGTGGAGGCTGTGGGGATGGTTCGTGTGGGGCTGTGCCTGGGTCCAAGTGGGAGGCAGCTTGACACCCCCCACCTTCCCCTTGAGTCCCTTTCCTGGCAGCAGGACCCCAGGACTCACCCATGGAAGAGGGAGGGGGAGAGGTGGGCGTGGGAGAGCATTGGGAGCCTCTACCTTGGGTCCCAGGCTCCAGCCTGGCGCCATCTCCAGGAAGCCCCTCTGACCCTGCCTTGAGCGCCTCGTCCCCGAGGGGTCCTGATGCCTTTATTGTGGCCCTTGCTGCCACTCACTTCAATGTCAGGGAGCATCTGTACTGCCAGATACTCAGGCACGCACAGTTCCCGCTCCCTGGGGGCCCCTCCTGCTTCACCCCTCCTGGGCGTTGGTGGGCTACAGATTAGGCCCCTGCTGACCTTGGCCCCCCTGGAGGGTCCAGCAGACCTGCTAGGAAGGGACTGGGGGCCCTGGGCTGCCATCTCAGTGACAGATGTGTTCCCAGCATCTCACCGGGACTCCTCACTGCAGCCTCAGCAGCAGGGTCGTGCTGGTGGGGGCGGCCCCTGGCTTGGGGCGGCTCCTTACTGGCTCTGAGACCCAGGGCCTCCTTGGGTCTCTCTTGGCCCCAGTTCCCTCTGTCCCGCTGTGTCCTCTCACGGGTGCCCTGGCTGTGCCCTGCCTGAGGTGCTGCCGGACACCACAGCTGATGGTGCCCTCTAGCGGTGCCAGCCTCTGCATCCCGGGAAAGGCGCTGCGGGAGCTTGGGGTGACCGTGTGGAGCGGCGGGGGCAGGGCCCCTCATCTTCAGGTCTTGACTGGGGGCACAGACGCCTTGAGCCAGCCATGGGGAAAAGGCCCATGTGCTTTAGCTCTCTGGTGGGAGGTGGCTGAGGGGGGGCCGTGACGGGGTTAGGGCAGAGCCCTGGTCACTTGGCAGTGAGTGTGGATGCCTCAGAGGCACTGGGCCGTCAGAGCTCTTGTCAGAAACCCCCAGGCCCATGGGGAACGGGACCGTTGGTGGCTATGCAGGGCTGACCAGAGCTGGGCCAGTGTGGGCTCAGCACGGCCTCTGTGGGACCTTTCTGTCGGGGCAGCTGCCCTGTGCCCCTCAGCCCTGGCTGAGTCCTGGGCCTGCTGCAGGAGGGCTGGGAGCTCGTGGAGCTGGAGGCCCAGAAAGGTTCTGTGCCTGGCGGGCTGGGGCGAGTCCCGTGGGTGCCCAGGGCAGCAATCCTGGGCTCAAAGGGGTCCTCCTTTGGAGCTCCAGAGGGTTCAGATGGGCCTATGGGGTGCAGACCCCTCCTGGGGACACCAGGCAGTGGCGGATCGCAGGCCAGGCCATGGGGGATGTGGGGTCGCAGGGCTGCAGTGGGGTCCAGGTGCTGAGGGGCACAGGGTGATGGGCGGGAGCCCAGCCCAGCTGTGGGGACTCCCCTCCTTTAGCACGGCCCCCGGGACACAGCCCAGCTGTGGGGACCCCCTCCCTCAGCACGACCCCTTTAGGACACAGCCCAGCTGTGGGAACCCCCCTCCCTCAGCACAGCCCCCCCAGGACAGTTCCCAGCTGTGGGGACCCCCTCCCTCAGCACGACCCCCTAGGACACGGCCCAGCCATGGGAGCCCCCTCGCTCAGCATGGCCCCCCCAGGACTTGGGCTGCCATGGCAGGGGTGACACTGGGGCATAGGCTTGGTGGTGCTAAAGCGACAGGATGGTGCAGAGATCGTGTTTGTAACAAAGTAGCCTTTATAGGTCCCTGAGGGTGGGCAGCGTGGCAGGGGCAGCAAGGCCAGGGGCAGCATGTTGGGGTGGGGGCGTGGGGGGTGGGGCTCTGGTAACCCCCACCTAGGGTCTTGTGTTCTCCAGCTCCTTGTGTTCCTCCTGGGCTGTCCCTGAGGAAGGCTCTTGCACCAGGTCCCTGTCTGCCCCGCCCAGCCGCTCAGTGCCCGGGGCCTGGGGCTCCCTGTCATGGGCGTTGTCGGGGCTGGGGCCAAGGCTGGGTGGCCGGGGCTGCCAGGGGGCCGAGGGAGGTGGTGTGGGCCTGCGGGCGCCTGGCCGGGCTGGGGCGTGCGGCGTGGGCAGCCTGGAGGACTCAGCCTGGCCGGGGGCGCGGGGGAGCCGGTGGGGGAGGCTGCTCGGACCCCCGGGACGCAGCCGCTGGTCGGCCTCACCGGTGTGCAGGAGCACGAACCGGTGCTGGGTCCGCAGGGGCAGCATCTTCTGGCCACGCAGGCTCTTCTGGAAGGTCTCCAGCGCCAGGTCTGGTGTGGGGGGAGAGAGAAGGTAAGTGGGGGCAGAGGCTGGGGGTGGGAGGAGCAGGAAGGGGTGGGGAGGGGGGGAGGGGGGGAGGGGTGGGACCCAGGGGGCCTGAGGTGTGGGGAAGGTTGGGGCGGGAGACCGCGCTGCCACGCAGGCCCTGGGGATGTGGGAGAGCCCTGGCTGTAGGGGTCTGAACTTGGGAAGAGGGTGGGTGGGCAGGCCGTGGGGGCGTGGGGTGGGGGCTTCGAGGCTCACCCAGGGTCTCCATGACCACACCTGGGATGACCTCCTTCAGGACCTCACAGTTGGTGTGCAGGGCAGGGTTGGAATTCATCTCCAGCAGCCACACCTGCACCAGACATCACTCAGCTCCCTCCCCCATTCACCTGTCCTGAGCCCACTGGGCCTGCAGGAGGCAGAGGCCCTGTCCTCTCTCAGCGAGGTGGCCCTGGGAGATTCCTTCCTTTTCTGTAGCCTCCCTCCCCTGTCTGCCCACCTAGGCTCTGAGGGTCTGAGGCTCTGGCCTGAGCGGGCACCCTGGGAGTGGTGCAGGTCCATCCCAGCTGCAGAGGAGGAGAGCCTCGTGGACACACCCAGCCCCAGCGCTGCGTGCAGGCAGGGTGGGGGCTGACAGCAGAGTCTACCTGGGGCCTGCCCGTGTGGTCAGGGTGTGCACATGACCTGCCTCCCTGCATCTCCCCACCATGCTCCCCCCTATGCCCCCAGCATGCCCCCGCTGCCAGGACAGCACCTTGAAGTTGTCATCAATCAGGA
Organism: Cacajao melanocephalus; assembly: GCA_963573385.1. Taxonomy (NCBI): domain Eukaryota; kingdom Metazoa; phylum Chordata; class Mammalia; order Primates; family Pitheciidae; genus Cacajao; species Cacajao melanocephalus. Next base: position 75,017 of record CAUYLG010002992.1, read on the forward strand.
AGTCACAGCCGATGAGGTCAAAGTAACCCAGCTTACACTCCAGCTTGGATTTGGCGGCCAAGAAGCAGTGGACCATGATCTGCTGCATCCGCTTCTGCAGGGGGCAGGGAGGCATCGTGGCTGCGGCCTCAATAGCCACACCCATCCGGACCCGCACCTGCACAGCCACACCTGCTCACGTGTCCGCACGCAGCATCACAGCCTCACAGCCAGAAGCTCATTCAACCAACGCCCGGAGCTCCCAGCAAGTATCAGGCACTGGGGGGTACAAGGGTGAGGGAAGCTCTGCTCTTGAGCAGCTCGCTCAGTAGAAGAGACGGAAAGCAAATGGGATACATAAAATCAGGAATCTTGGCAAGAACAGGGAACTCTAGTATTTTAACGTGCTCTAGTTTCATCCTCTGCTTCCCAGCTCAGTGGTAGCCTCAGAGAATAACAGCGCACATCCCCAGAACTGGAGATGGCAGAATGGGCCTCATTTATTTACAAGATGTAATCATTTGTTTTCTTATATCTGGTAGTTTCTTGGAAGATCCCACTTGAAAGGACTAAAAGAAGGTGTGAGAGCCAGGTGCAGTGGCTCACACCTGTAGTCCCAGCACTTTGGGAGGCTGAGGCAGGAGGATCACCTGAGCCCAGGAGTCTGAGATCAGCCTGGGCAATATAGTGAGACCTTGCTTCTACCAAAAATTAAAAAAAAAAAAAAAAAAAGTGGCTCAAGCCTGTAATCCCAGTACTTTGAGAGGCTGAGGTGGGTGGATCACCTGAGGTCCGGAGTTCGAGACCAGCCTGACCAACAGGGAGAAGCCCTGTCTGTACTAAAAATATTTTAAAAATAGCAGGGTGTGGTGGTGCATGCCTGTAATCCTAGTTACTCGGAAGGCTGAGGCAGGAGAATTGCTTGAACCCAGGAGGCAGAGATTGCGGTGAACAGAGATCACGCCATTGCCTGGGCAACAAGAGCAAGACCCCGTCTGAAAAAAGAAAAGAAAAGAAAAAAAAGAAAAGAAAAAAAAATGAGGCTAATGTCTCATCAAATAATAGAGAATATCAGTGAAGAGAGAGAAATTATAAAACAGAATCAAGTAGAAATTCTGGAGTTGAAAAGTAGAACGATAAAAAATTCACCAGCAGGCTCAACAGCAGATCTGAATTGTTTACATAAAGGCCAATTGAGATGGTTTAGTCTGAGAAACAGAAGGAAAATGGAGGCTGGGTGCGGGTCTCACCCCCGCCCCAACAGCCACAGCCACGTTCCATCCAGACCTGCACCTGCACAGCCACGTGCCTGACTCATGCCCGTAATCCCAGCACTTTGGGAGGCTGAGGCAGGTGGATGGCTTGAGGTCAGGAGTTTGAGGCCAGCCTGGGCAACATGGCGAAGCCCCATCTCTACTAAAAATAAAAAAATTAGCCAGATGTGGTGGCAGGCGCCTGTAGTCCCAGCTACTTTGGAGGCTGAGGTGGGAGGATTGCTTGAGCCCAGGAGGAGGAGGCTGCAGTGAGCTGAGATTGCACCACTGAACTCCATCCTGGGTGACAGAATGAGACCCTGTCTCAAAACAAAACAAAAAAAAAGAAGAAAGGAAAAAAGAGGAAGAAAAAAGCAAAAGAAAGAAGGAAGGAAGAAAGGAAGAAAGAAAGAGCCTCAGAGACTTGTGGGCGAGACGCCATCAAATGGACCAACAGATGCATAATGGGAGTCCCAGAAGGGAGAAGAGAAAGGATCAGAAAGAATATTTGAAAAAACAATGGCAGAAAACTTCCCAATTTAATGAAAAACAATCTACACGTTGAAGAAGCTCAATGAACTCAAAGTAGGGTAAACTCAGAGATCCACCACATCATCGGCAAACTTCCGAAAGACAGAGAGAGAATGCGCAGCTCAGAAGAGAAGCAGCTTGTTGTGTATGAGCCATCCACAGTGGGATGAACAGCCAGTTTCTTAGATGTCACGAGGTTGGCAGGCCGTGGGATGACATAATCAAATGACTGAAAGTGAAAATACTGTTGACCAAAAATTCGACATCTAGCAAAAGCTGCTTCAAAAATGAAGGGGAAATTAAGACATTCACTGATAAAAACAGAGGTAGACCAGCCCTCCAGTCCTTCAGGCGGAAATGAGGGGATGCTAGACAGTAACTGGAATTCACAGGAAGAAATAACCCCAGTAAAGATAACTGTGTAATTAAAATAAGAGACAGCATAAATGTATTTTTGTGTGTGATTGTTTTCTCCTAAAAGACAGCTGTATGAAACAATAATTATGAATCCATGTTGACGGATGCAAATACACGGAGCTGTAATTTGTGACAACAGCATAAGGGAGGATGGAGCTGTGCAGGAGCAGCGTTTCTGTGTAGTGTTGAAATTAACTTGGTTTCAGTGAAAACAGAATTGTTTATTTTAAAAGTTTTTATTTTAGAAACAGAGTCTTGTTCTGTTGCCTCGGCTGGGGTGCAGTGGTTTGACTGTGGCTCGCTGCAGCCTTGACCTCCTGGCTCAAGTGGTCCTTTCGTCGCAGCTCCCTGAGTAGCTAGGATGACACATGCACACCACCGTGCTGAGCAGTGGCCACGCCTGTAATCCCAGCACTTTGGGAGGCTGAAGCAGGTGGATCATCTGAGGTTAGGAGTTTGAGACCAGCCTGGCCAACATGGTGAAACCCAGTCTCTACTAAATACACAAAAATTAGCCAGGTGTGGTGGCGCACACCTGAAATACCAGCTACTCCAGAGGCTGAGGTAGGAGAGTGGCTTGAACCTGGGAGGCGGAGGTTGCAGTGAGCCAGGATCACACCATTGCACCGCAGCCTGGGCAACAAGAGTGAGACTCCATCTCAAAAACCAACCAACCAACCAACCAAGCAAGCAAACAACAACCACAACAAAAAAAAAACAGGAGGTGGCGACGGAGAAACAGAGGAACAAGGAGACAAAACATAGAAAACAACAAAATAGCATATGTAAATCCTACCTTATCAGTAATTATATTAAATGTAATTGAATTAAACTTTCCAATCAGTAGACATTGACCGAATGCCTTAAAAAACATGATATGCTGTCAACAAAAGATACTTTATTTTCACAGACGAAAATAAGTGGAAAGGAAAGAGATGGAAAAAGATAAAGCCTGCAAGTGGTAACCGAAGTAGAACTGGAGCAGCTATGGTAACATCAGAGAAAAAAGTATTACTACAGAGTAAAAGACAGTCTTTATAAAGATAAACAAGATCTAATAATCACAAACACACACGGAGGCAACAGCAGAGCCTCAAAATACACAAAAACTGGACAGATCTGAAGGGAGAAACAGACAAGTGAATACCCCACTTTCAGTAAGTGTTTAACAAGTGGAAGACTTGACCAACATCATAAACCGGATAGACCTGACAGACGTCTGCAAAACACTCCGCCCAAAAGCCCGAGGTACATCCTTCTCAATTGCACGTGAATTTAAACCAGATAGACCCGACAGACGTCTACAGAACACTCCGCACAAAAGCCTGTCAAGTGCACGTAAATTAAACCAGATAGACCCTGTGCTAGGACATCCACAAGTTTCAAGTGTTTTTTGGTTTTGCTTTTTAATGATCCACTTGATTAATAGTAAGTTTGTTTGTTGTTTTTTTAGAGATGAGGTTTCGCTGTGTTGCCTAGGCTGGACTCAAATTCCGGGGTTAAACAATCTTTCCATCTCAGCCTCCTGAGTAGCTGGGATTACAGGTGTGAGCCACCACACCAGCTCCGATAATTTTTCAATAATTTTTAAAGGGTGGAAATTATAAAGTATGTTCTCTGACACAATGGAATGAAATTAGAAACAGAAGGAAACTTGGGAAAATCACAAATATGTGGAAATTACATAACATGCTCTTAAGCAACCAATGGGTCAAAGAAAAGCTCACAAAGGAAATTTAAAAATACTTTGCAGCTGGGTGTCATGGCTCACGCCTATAATCCCAGCACTTTGGGAGGCTGAGGGGGGCCGATTACCTGAGATCAGGAGTTCAAGAGCAGCCTGGCCAACATGGTGAAACCCCATCTCTACTAAAAATACAAAACTTCACCAGGCATGGTGGAGGGCGCCTGCCTTGAGAGTGGCTTGAACCTGGGAGGCGGAGGTTGCCGTGAGCAGAGATCACGCCGTCGCACTCCAGCCTTGAACCTGGGAGGCAGAGGTTGCAGTGAGCAGAGATCACGCCATCGCACTCCAGCCTGGGTGACACAGCAAGACTCTGTCTCAAAAAAAAAAAATAGCCATGCACGGTGGCTAATTACAGGCACCTGTAATTCCAACTACTTGGGTGGCTGAGGCAGGAGAATCGCGTGAACCAAGGAGGTGAGGTTGGAGTGAGTCGAGATAGCATCATTACATTCCAGCCTGGGTGACAAGAGCAAAACTCCATCTCAAAAAAAAAAAAAAATACATAAAACAAAAATAAAAATACTTGAGACAAATGAAAATGAAGACGACACACAAAATCCTATGGGATGCAGCAAAAGACGTTCTCAGAGGCAAAGTTATAGTACTAAGCACCTACCTTAAGCAAGAAGGAAAAACTGAAATCATAACCTAACTTTTGACCTTAAGAAATGAGAAAAAGAAGAGAAAATGAAACCCAAAGCAAGCAGAAAGAAGGAAATAGTAAAGACTAGAGTGGAAATAAATGGAACAGAAAACAGCAGAGAAAATCAGTGAAACCAGGAATTAGTTCATTGAAAAGATCGACAAAACTGACAAAGTCTTAGGTAGACTGAAAAAAAAGGGGAGAAGAATCGCATTACTAAAATCAGGGGAAAAAGACTTTATGACGATGAAAACGAGACGAGGGCATACTGTGAACACTAAACAAACTAGTGTGCCTAGAAACGGACAAATTCCTAGAAAAACCAACCAGACTAGAGATTTAAAAATCTGGATGGACCAATTACAAATAGATTGCAGTAGTATTAGCAATAATAATAAAATTTCCCACAAAGAAAAACCCAGGTGACTTTACTGGTGAATTATTCCAAAGAAAGAATTAACACCGATCCTTCACAAAGACTCCAAAAATAAAAGAGAAAGGAACACATCCTGACATGTGAGGCCAGTATGACCCTAATACCCGAACCAAAGACCTTCGAGAAAAGAATGCCACAGACCAATATTGCTTATGAGCACAGACAGAAAAATCCTCACCAAAATACTAGCAAAGCAAATCCAGCAGCATATTTAAATGGTTCTATGCCATTGTCAAGTGGGATTTATCATATGAAAGTTGATCGATGCAATGCAGCACATTAACAGAATGAAGGGAAAAGAAGACGTGAGCATCTCAGTCGCCACAGAAAAAGCGTTCGACAAAATTCAGCTCCTATAATATGAACCAAAAACACTTGACAGATTAGGAATAGAAGGGCACGTCCTCAACCGGATGAGGGTGTTTATGGAAAACCCACAGCCTTCCTCCTCAGATCACAAACAAAGGAGGATGACTGCTTCTGTTACTTCTACCAACATTGTTCTGGAAGCTCTAGCTGGCAATACGTAAGAAAAGAAACAACAGGCATACAGATTTGAAAGGAAAAGGTAAAGCTGGTTCTGTTCCCAGGTGACATGATCCTTACATACAAGTCTTGAAGAGCACGCACGCACACTCGCACACGCACGCACACTCGCACAGCTAAGTGAATTCAGCAAAGTTGGAGGATACCAGATCATCACACAAAAATCGGCTTTATTTTTATATACTAGCAATGGACAATCCAAAAAGGCCATTAAAAAATTCTATTCACAAATATCAAAATAATAAAATATACCTAGGAATAATATTTACCCTAGGTGACAGACTTGTACCTAAAACATCGCTGAAAAAAATCGAAGACCTAGATCAATGGAAAGACTCCCTATATTCATGGATTGGAAGACTAAATATTGTTGAGATGTCACTGCTACCCAAAGTGACCTACAGATTCAATGTGATGCTTATTAAAATTCCAGCAAGGCCAGGCGCAGCGGCTCACACCTGTAATCCCACCTGCAATGAGAGGCTGCAGCAGGCAGATCACCTGAGGTCAGGAGTTTGAGACCAGCCTGGCCAACATGACGAAATTCTGTCTCTACTAAAAATACAAAAATTAGCCGGGTGTGGTGGTGCGTGCCTGTAATCCCAGCTACTCTGGCGGCTGAAGCAGGAGAATCAGTTGAACCCAGGAGGCAAGGTTGCAGAGAGCGGAGATTGCGCCAGTGCACTCCAGCCTAGGAGACAGAGCGAGGCTCTGTCTCAAAAAAAAAAATTGAATGGATTTTTATTTATTTATTTGAGACTCCGCCCCTCTGACATGGAAAAGCCAATTCTAAAATTCATGTGGAATTGTAAGGGACCCCTGAATAGCCAAAAAAATCTTGATAAAGAACAATATTGAAAGCCTCACACATCCCAATTTCGGGACTTACTACAAAGCTATGGCAATCAAAACCAGGTGGTACTAGCACAAAGGCAGACACACACACTAATGGAATGGAACTGAGGTCCAAACATAAACCCATGCAGCTCTGGTCAACTGATTTTTGAGACTGTGCCAGGACCATTGCACTCCAGCCTGGGCGACAGAGCGAGACTCCATCTCACAAAGAAAAAAGAAAAGAAAAGGATACACGGGCTGCATGGATGAACCCTGAAAACACCACACTAAGGGAAAGAAGCCAGGGAGATCGAAGCTCCGTCAGCGGTGGGAGGGACCCCGCAGCAGACCCTGGCTGTCCCGGACCGTGCAGCGTGGCTGCCTGGAGGCGGACCCCCAGCTGGGCTTTCGACCCCTGGCCTTTGCTGGCTGCTGGGGACAGGGGCTACCAGCTAAGTGAGCGGGGACACTGGAAGAGCTTCGTTCCACAGGGTCAGGTCAGGGGCATGCCCCCGTGCACTCCAGCCCGGCCACCCCCCGACTGAGGGATCTCAGCCCCCGAGGGAGGTGCTGGGACGCACCGTCAGGGTGGTGAAGACCCAGTCCCTGGGTAGGCCTCGGGCCTTCCTGAAGGTGTCGTTGATGTGGCGGTTGAGACGTTCCATGCTCCACACGGTGTCCTCCTTCAGCAGCCCGTACAGGGGGCTCTTCTTCTGCATGAACTGGGGGCACACGGTACCTGGACACCGGCTCCCAGAGTGTCCAGAGGGCCTGTCCTCACAGGGTCCCCAAGAGAGCATCCCCCTAACCCAGAGGACCTCTCCTCATGGGGGTCCCCTGAGACAGCCTCCTCCTAACCCTGCTCCCCGGCCCCTACCATGACCTGCCTGCAAAGACCCTCCCGCAAACCCCTTCATCTGCCGGGACACCCCCTCAGCCGTGAAGACCCCACGGATCCTCACAGAAGGCACATACCCTGCACTGTCCCGTGAAGACCCTTCCGCAGAGACCTCTGCCCACAGGGCCCTCCTCTGACATCCACTCAGGATCCCCATTCCCACCTCACCCACACCCCATCCTCAGCAAACTCAGCTGCAACTTGGGAGCCAGGCTGCGGGTTGGGGGCTGCAGGGCTCTGAGCCCTTTCACCAGGTAAAGGGGTCCCAGCCACGCCCTTCTTCTGCCCTGGCTGAAAGAGGGAGGTGAGAGGCAGTGCTGACTGCAGGTGGGGGCAGCCCAGGCCACCTCTGGAGCTAGGCCACTGCCCGGCCTGAGCCACCTCCGTCTGCAGCCGCACCTGCTCTGCACCCTCTGGAGACGAGAACCTTCCTCTAACCTCATCCCAAGGCTGCAGGGAGGGCCCTCACCAGTCGCAGAGTCTTACCTGGTTGGTCAGGTGGCTGCTGAGGTCGCTGGAACGGGGGTCGTAGAGGCTGAGGGTGAGGCGGGCATAGCCGTGGCCAAAGAAGACCATGTAGGGCATGGCGCAGGCGATGAGCAGGTAGGAGCGCACGTCAAACTTCCTCCCATCCAGCAGCAGCGGGTTCTGGATGTACCTGGGGGCACCGCATAGGGGCTGCTGGGCTGAGCCGTGGGGCTGCCTGGCCTGGGTCCCCTTGAACTCCACCCCAGGCCTGGGCCATTTCCTCAGCTCCCTGTCTCTGCCCCAGGCATGAGCTCCAGGGAAAGGGGGCATTTTTGGGCCTGAACATGTCAGGGGAGTTGGAAGGAAGGGCCTGGCACCCTGATCCATGCCCCAGGGTGTAACAGCAGTAGGAAACTGGAGGGCTGCCTGGAGGAGGAGGAAGGCATGAAGTGGCTTTGGAGAGGAGGAGAAAGAGTGCACCAGGCCGCCAGGGGGGCAGGGCGCCAGGCAGCTGGGGGGGGTGCGCTAGGCAGAGGAGCACTCCAGGGGGAGCTGGGCTGAGAGAGCCTGCCAGGTGGAAGGACCCCAGGGAGGAGCCGATGGAAGCTGGGGGCGGCAGATGGCAGCTGTGGCCAGAGCAAGGCTTTACGCGGGCCAGGGGTGAGGTCGACAGGTCTAGACCTTCAGCCTCGAGCAGCCACGGGGCTTTCTGGAGCAGGGAAGGAGTGGTCAGCTTGGCCACAGGCCTGAAGGCTGCAGCTGGCTGACCGGGCGGAGGAGCAGGCGGCCGGCAGCGGGGAGGCCAAGGGCAGGCCAACTGCAGGACAGAGGGGGCAGGGTCCCAGCCGAAGGTCAAACTGACCAGCCCCTCAACCCTGGATCCTGTGTCTGTGACCCCGGCCTGATGCAGCCCCTCCCCTCCGTGGTCTGCAGCGGGGCTGGGGGTGCGGCAGCTTTCCGCGGCCGAGGGCTCCTCGGCGGCCCTGCTGACCGCACCGTGGGGCCCAGGGCAGCCCGCGCAGACCCCCGCCCTCTGGGCACCCGCGCTGGGCCGCACCGCTGCACCACGCGCGCCTGAGGCCCCCGGAGCGGCAGTTTGTGGTAGACGGGGTCGTCCTCGATGCTCTGGGTCTTGGCCTGCAGGGCGGCGACTTCCTCCTGGCTCTGGAGCAGGAAGATGCCTTTGCCCTGGTTGGAGGCCGTGGGCTTGCAGATCCACATCTGGGTTTCTGCAGAGAGCGCGGCCTGAGCCCTGGCCCCGCGCGGCCCCGCCCACACCAAAGCCCCACCCGCTCCGGCCCCGCCCACACCCAGGCTCCGCCCTGTCCCGCCCCGCCCACACCCAAGCCCCGCCCCAGGCCCCGCCCCGACTTAGCCACGCCCACGCCCTGCCCCAGCCCCTGGCCACGCCCCCCAGTCCTCCTCATTCTGAGGCCTGGCCAGGACCCTTCTCTCCCGGCTGCGCCTTCGGCCCGGCCCCTCCAACCTGGGCCCTGCGCTAACCACACGCCTGGCCCCAGCTCCTGCCCATGCCTCGACTAAGCTCCAGCCCTGGCCCCAGTGCCCTCATACCCAGCCTCCACGAAGGCCAGAGCCTCCGCTTTCCAACGCCTCAGCCCTCACCCAGACCAGGCCCAGCCGCGACCCCTTCCTGACCACCTAGCCTCGTCCCAGCCCCACGCAGCCCCTCCAGGCCCAGCGCTGCCGTCACCAGGCCCCCGCCTTTGTCCAGCGCTGACCCTGTCTCCCCAGGGCAAGCCTGGCATCCCGCCAGCAGCCCCTCACCGTCAAACAGGGTGAAGAAGGCCTCTCTCTCGTCCTTGACGTCCAGACGGTAGGTCTCTGGGAAAAACTCTTGCATTCTCAGAACCCTGCGGGGGCAGGGAGGTGGGAGGAGGGTGCTTTCCCTTCATCCCAGGCTGAGGCCTGGCCTGTGGCAGGAGGGAGCGTGGCCCTAGCACCTGGAGCCCTCGGCCCTTCTCCTCGTGGGGGCGTCGTTTCCTGCTCCTGTGCAGCCCCCCTCGGGCTGCACTGCTGGCTGCGGCCTCTGGCTGCCGACCCCACCCGGCCCCTGCCTCATGCCTGCTTCTCCTCCTTGGTTGCTCTCCCGGCGGGCACCGTCTCAGCCATGTGAGCCACCAGCTCCCGGCGTGTCCTCGTGGCTGGGACCACACGCCTGTGCACGGGGGTCAGCGTGGGTCTCTGCCTGGCCAGGGTGGACCCCTGGTTCTAGCTCCTGGTTTTGCCTTGTGTGGGTCCCCCCACCCCGTTTTCTCCTTTTCAGACAACACTGGGTTTAGGTCTGAACTTCGGTCTGAAGGCCCCTCACAGCGGGGCTGAGTGTCTACCTCTGTGGCCTGAGGTGTCCTGGGCTTGTCCACGGGAGGTCCTCCAGGGTGGCCGCTGCTGCGTCCTTTCCCAACCTGCAGCCCAGGGGACAGAGGGCCTGGCTGAGGGGCCACTCATGGTGCTTGGAGCGGGTGGGGACTGGGGGATGGGGTGTGGGTGGTGAGTGGGTGGACGCATGAGTTTTGACGAAAGCAGGCAGCTGGGTGGACAGAGGTGCCTGGAGGAAACAGCAGCATTGCTGTAGCTGGAAGTGGACGCTGGACGTGGTGTAAGGAGAGCATCACGGGTCACCAGGGACGGGGCAGGGCCTGGGGCAGGGGCAGCAGGTGCAGACTCACCCGGCCGGGGGGCCACCCGGCACCTTGCTGGCCCTGCCCACGGCCTGTGCCCGCCCCCGGAGGGTACTGAGCAGCCCGATCTTGGTGGTGAGGAGCTTATTGTTGGGAAGCTGGTACAACAGCTGCTCTCCTGGAGGGCATAGGCCAGGGCGTGTGTGGAGGGCCTGCGGGACTTCGGTCCCACACCTCCAGTCCGCCCGTTCTCCAGCCCAGGAGGCCCTGCAGGCTGCCTGCCCGGACACCCGGTGCCCCACCCGCTACCTTCCCGGAAGCTGCTGTAGCTGTCTCGGCTCTTGACCTCGCACCACTTGAGCATGTAGTCCTCCCGGCCGCCGTCCCGGATGCGCTTCCAGCCCTTGCTTGTGCAGTAGGAGCTGATGCTGCGGGGTGGGGGGCAGAGGTGACGGGGGGGGGCCCAGGCGAGGGGGTGGGGACTGCGGGCGGCCAGCAGAGGCCGTGCTGGGCCCCAGAAGCAGGTGGTGGGTGTTCAGCAGGGTTGGATGGGGGGCGTTCAGCGGGATCAGGGCCGGCCCGTACTCACATTGAGGCCCCATTGCTCCCTCCAATGTAGAAGAAGGGCCCGGACTGGGTGCTGTGGGATGATGGCTTCCCACCCCCTAGCAGGAGCCCCTCCAGGAGGGCAGCTGGGGGCCCAGCGGCCTCAGTGTCATCCGGGTCTGCAGGTGGGCAGCTGGTCCAGAGCCCAGGGGTTGTGGGCGTGGCAGAGGCTCTTCCTGCCGCCTCCAGGTCTGGCCCACAGTGCCCACCTGCATCGTGGTCTGGCCGGCCTGGCTGACTTGGGAGTCCCTCCTCCTGGCCACTCCCCATTGGCCTCTCATGGGCTGGGCCTGTGAACGGGTGGGATCCCACGGGGGTGACTACGGGAGCCGCCCACTCAGCCGGGACCCCTGTCAGCCAGTTGTATCCCAGCCCGTTTGTCACAAGCCTGGACAATCCCCCTGGCCCATCTGGGGCTTAAGTTCAGCCCAAGCTCCCACCCGGCTGGGCAGCCTGGGGACTGCACACAGCTGGGGAGGGGCCACGACCACCCTCCAGGGCCCGCCTTCTGGCTGGCAGGGTCCAGGTGAGGGTGCGGAGCTTGGAGCAGGGGCAGGGAGGGCCCCCACCCTCCTCACCAACAGGGCAGCGACCTGGCACAAGGCAGGGGCTGGGTGGAGAGGCCTGTGCTGGGTGCAGACTTGGTGCAGGGGTGGCCCCAGGAGGGCAGGGGTCACAATGGCCATGATGATGTCACGGGTGACCCAAGGGGCCATTGTCAGGCAGGGGACAAGGGGGGCTGCCCTTCTGGCGACAGGCAGGGGCAGTGCCACCCGTGGCTGCCCGTGGGGGTGGTACCAGCTGGGCGGAACCTGGGCCATGGAGCGCAGCGTCTCTCTTCTGCGCCTGCAGCGCCAGAGCCCACAGCAGGCCCCTCTCGGAGCAGCGGGGCATGGCCGTGCGTGGGTCCTGGTCCCGCCCTATGCCACTGACTTCCCTGGGGATGGGCCACCTGTCCCAGGGAGGCTGGCCTTGGAGAGGGAGGAGGCCACCCAGGGCTGCTCTGTTCACCTGAGACTCGAGCCAGGCGCCGCTGAACCCTTCGCTGCTTGCCCCTCTTGGAGCCGGCTTGGGTCCGAGTGGGCCGTCCCCGGCGCTGGATGAACCAGGCGTGGCTCCGGGCCACTAGCCGGGGGGCACCAGGGCGAGGGCCCTGCAGGGAAGATGCTGCTCTGACCCTCCTGTGGGACCTTCCATCTCCCCGAGGCCCCAGCGCTTGGATGGAGCAGGCAGTCGGGCCCACCCAGCGTGGGAAAGGGCGCTTCCTGGGGCTATGGACTCGAGCCTCTGCGTGCGCTGGCTCCCGTCTCCATGGCAGCTGCGGGGCCTGGCGCCGTGTAGGGGCGAGGCCGTCTCTGCGCCCCGTCTCTGCCAGGCGAGTCCTCCCTGGCCGGAGCTGCTCCTCATGCATGGCCGAGCACGATCTGGGTGCCAGCTGGAAGGAGGGGCAGTGTCAGGCCTGCTGGGTGGGGCGCCTGCCGGGAGGTGGAGGGTGGGAGGGCTCCCTGGCCTGAGCAAGGGTCTTCCTTATTTCCAGTGCTGACCACAGAGCCCAGCTGTGGGCTGAGTGCAGCCGCCTGGTGCCTGCCGCGGCCGCCCCCGGGGCCCAGGCCGGACCCCCAGGACGCTGTCCCCAGCAGCATCTTCCCGTGTTGCAACTTAGGAACTTCTGGGGAATTTTCAGCCACTTCCTTGACAGATCCTTCTGCCTCCATCTCAAGCAAGCAAACCTATCTTGGGGCTGCTTGGGAGGTAAGGAGTTTTTGTTTGTTTTTGAGCTGGAGTTTCACTCTTGTTGCCCAGGCTGGAGTGTAATGGCGCGATCTCAGCTCACCGCAACCTCCACCTCCCGGGTTCACGTGATTCTCCTGCCTCAGCCTCCCAGGTAGCTGGGATTACAGGTGCCCGCCACCACGCCAGGCTAATTTCGTATTTTTAGTAGAGATGGGGTTTCACGGGTCAGGCCGGTCTCGAACTCCCGACCTCAGGTGATCGGCCCACCTTGGCCTTGCAAAGTGCTGGGATTACAGGCCTGAGCCACTGTGCCTGGCCTAGGTGAGGACTTTCAAGGGTTTGAAGGAACTTGGCCAGGAGACGGGAGAGGCCACGGAGGCTCCGAGGCTGGGGAAGGCTGGAAGGCCCGAGGTTCAGGCTGGGAGCAGAGCTCCTGCAGCTGACCCGGCCTGCCGATGCCTTTGTGTCTGCCCCGCTCTGCCCCGCCTGAGTGACAGGAGGGGAGGAGCCAACGAGGGAGCCCACATGCAGGGGAAGGCGGGGAAACGGAGGCAGCCATCCACACGATGACCCGGCCAAGTGGGGCCCATCCTGGGGGAGGAGCGGAACACAGGCCGGGCCCTGCACCTTCGGCCAGGGGAGCCTGATGCCGTCTTCCTAGGCTGGGCTGGGCAAGAATGGAGGGAGTCAGGAGCCCTGAGACCCCTCCCCACCCAGAACAGGAGGACTGTTGGAAGAGGCTGGACCTGCACTGGCACGGGCAGGCGTGTGTGTTTAATGCCAGACTCTGAGTTAAAGGGAGACCTCAGCCCCTTCCCACTGGTTCTCAGCACCCAGGGTCCTGCTGGGGAAGGGGTCCTCTAAAGTACGTAAACAGGCCGCCCGGGCTCAGCGTCATCAGACGGGCTCCCAGGTGTGAGCAACAGAGTGACAGTCAGATGTGTCTACACACAGAGACATACACAGACACACCCACACACACCTTACACAGACACATCTACACACGCATGCACAGACACAGAGACGTACACACCCACACACACACCTACTTACACACAGACACATCTACACACACATGCACAGACACAAACACGGCAGACACACCCCTACACACACCTATACCTACACACAGACACGTCTACACACGCATGCACACAGACACACGTCTACACACACACCACAGACATGTCTACACACACGCATGCACCAATACACAGACACATCTACACATGCAAACATGCACAGACATGTCTAAACACGCACACAGACACAGATGCAGACACATCTACACATGCACACAGGCACCGACACACATCTACACACACACACATGCACAGACACATAGACACAGACACATCTACACACACACACATGCAGACACACAGACATGTCTACACACACGCACACAGACACGCCTACACACACATGCAGATACACATACACAGACATGTCTACACACACATGCACTGACAAAGACATGTCTGCACACACACGCACAGACACACAGAGACACACCTACACACCTACTTACACAGACACGTCTACACACATGCACAGA